>JBAMIB010033033.1:0-16115 GCA_037177415.1 Kaempferia rotunda
ATTACATAAAACAATATTTATGAAAATATTAATGAAATATATTAAATTAAAAATGGATAAGGAATTGGAGATAAAATGATAGTGAGACCCATAAATATTTAGTTGGTGAGATATTTGATTGTGAAAGTAGAGATATTTGAGAGTGAGATTTTTGGTAGGTGGGACCCATAAATATTTAGTTTGGGGGATATTTGATTGTTAGATTGGGGATATTTGATTGTTAGATTTGGGATATTTGAGAAGTGAGATATTTGATAGATGATGTGGAGGTGGAGATCATAAATATTTGGGAGAAATATTTGTAGCCATTGTGGATACTCTAAGTCGAATGGAACTAGTTGAGTTGATTGAATTTAATATGTCGAATAAATAGGTGTCATTTAATTGGAGAAACTATGTGTTGACATGTGATTTCATGCATATGGCAGGCAATTTGTTCCCTCTTCCTCTCCTACAAGCTCATCATTTTAATCTAACTTTTTTGTATCATAATATAACTCTAATTATTTGATCTCACAATCAAAGGAAGATATGGTGCATGAGGAATTTAGCACCAAAGAAAATGGTTCTTCATTAAGATAATTTTCGCTTATTAAAAATTTAGAATTAAAATATCTAAAACAAAGAAAAATAGCCGAGGGTGATGCTGTGTTTCTCTTCGTAGACGCATTGAGCATTGTTACAAAGAGGTGTTGACCTTTGGTCAACACATATAGTGACGTAAAATAAAGGTCACATTGACCAAACGGTCAACATCGCACCCTTGTGAGTGTTGCCACGTGAATTCCATGTGAGTTTTCGTGGGCTCATCGCCAACGACTAGACGGTATACGAATTAATCATCCGTGAACAAATTTAATATTCTTCCTGGTATGAATTTATTTATATTCATTTCATATACAAAATATTAATTAAATAAATAAATTTAAATAACTCATCCACTAAAATGAATAAACTTAAATACACATAAATTTAGTTTCTTAATATTCATCAACAGAGATTGTGAATTGTATACGAATAATATTCATAAATAAAATTTATGAATCAGGTTCACCAAACAACTTTTATCCATATGACAAATAAATTAAAATAAATAAATGAATTTATATTATCAAGTTTAATAATAAATTAAATAAAATTAAATAAAAATTTTAAATAATCAAATAAATTTGAATTGTGAATTTGATAATATCTTAATAAACTAACCTCAAGTGAAGCTTAAATCAAGTTCAATCTCATTAAAAAAAAAAATAAGGAAAGCTTGAACACCAATTTCAACGACTTGGTTCATTTTAAGCTTGATTTAATTTGACTCAATTATCTCATAAAAAAGTTTGAACATCACAAAACTTAGCTCGGCTTCACTCATTTATAACCTTACAAGAGTGTATTCCCTTTGAATTTATAGTCTATATTGTTGGGTCTAAAAGAATATAGATATCTCCACAATGATATAATATTATCCATTTTTGGCATAAGCCTTTATGGTTTTACTTTTGGATACTACCCAAAAGACCTCGTACAAATGGAGATATCATGCCAATGAGGATATTTAGCTCCAAGGATGAATCACTGAATGGATAAATTGTACGAGAGTTAAAAAAAAAGAATAAAACAAAGACAGATTTGTAATTCATCAACAAATCGATTTTGTTCAATTTCTGATTCACCCAAAATTGGTCAGATTTTCCCTCCTTAAAATGTCCTTGGCCATCTACATTGTCCTCTATCGTCCATTGCTAGCCTAACAGCTAGCTCAGAGAAGCTTGTGGCCAAATCATGGCGGCAAGCCCACAAGCTCGTAGTTGTAAATTAACAGTAGCAACGAGCTAGCAGCCTCTGACAGCTTGACCGCCACGAGCTCACAACCTCTTTGCGAGCATAGGCAGCCGTATGAGTGACCTGCTCTTGAGCTTGCAGTGGCTCGATACACAGATCAAAGGTGTGATGATGGACATCAAGCAACTTAAATTTAAAGAAAATAAAAAACTGGAGCAATGAAATATGGCTGGGAGGGAATTTTATTTTCAATTCAAAATAGAGCTGGCTGGAAATTACATGTTCAATTATTCCTATACTTTTCCATCACTGCTGTACACTCCTTTCCTAAATCTATTGTATGTATATATGATGTAACAACTCAGAGACCAACACTGTGATGATTTCTGCTTAAGATTCTTATATTTGATCCCCTGTTTATTGTGTATGTTCGCTTTCCTATCCGTATCATTCTGTTTCCTTCAGAAGTTCTCCTTGTGGAAGTGAAACCGGGTAGTGGTGTTATGGCTGAATTCTTGTGAAAGATCTCTCAGTTGTTTCGTAAGTGTGGGTGATCCGCAGTAGAAAACACCTGAACATTACATGTTAGAATCCTAACGTGGAAACACGAGTGAAGTAAATGCTACAAAATAGTTCACCTATACGAGCTCCTTTGTGGGTGCTGGACAGATTTGAGAAAACTTTTCTCCAGTTTGGTCTGGCAAAGTGTGTTCGTATCTGTCAAGCAGGAGCTAGAGATTATAAAGAAGAAATTGTGTTATTTTTATCCAATTATGAGATGAGGGGGTTGGGTTACCCGGCTTCCTGAGACTATATCGACACCATCTTTGGCATGTTGGAGTGACTGAACCATTGCAATGAGGGCTGACCTTGCATCACCTTCTTCATACACACTTGTTAAGTAGTTGTGCATCTCTATGGCATTCTGTGAATTGAATCAGTCAGGGCACTGTGTAAAACAGAAGTATACTGAAGCAGAGGGATTTTAAGGAATACATTATGGTCACTTTCTGCAACGTCATTCATGACACCTTTGAACCACTCAAACGATCCTTGTTCCCTTGTCACCCAGTAAAAGTAAGCCCTACCTGGGCCATTTGATCTGATGATGTTGGGATCTGGGTTATGCATTCTCTGAAATTCCTACATGAACCATAAACCGGTTAGAAACATGAGGGATTGGCATTTAGAAAATAAATTTTTGCAGATAGTATATACTTCATTGGTCTTTATACTGTTCAGGAGATCTTTCAGTATGCTAATAAACGGAGTTGCACCAATTCCTAGTCCGATGAGCAAAAGAATGTCATACTTCTTGTAATTTTGAGCTGGTGCACCATACGGCCCATCAATGTAGAGCTTAGGGAATCTGAGATGTTACTCATCAGAGTTTAGCGCATTCAATAATGGTGTTGTTAATTGATTGGCATCAACTATTAGACAGTGATACTAACCTTGTATCTTCAAATTGAACATCTGCCACAACCGTGGTTTCCAGTCTAACTAGATTTGCCTTCTTTGAGGTGAACTGAGCCTGACAAACCTGTATTAAGAGATGTCTATTTAATCGATAAATCTGACAAACATTATACTTTTTCAGTAAGAAGAGACACTTTGTAAATGAACTAACCTTTCCAAATAGGTTCCTTAGCTCAGACGTCCAGTCACCCAAGGTTCGGATATGAACACTTAAGTGTTCATCTCCTGGTGCTGAGGTGATTGAGAATGGATGCCTATTGAGAAAAATATTTTACTTCAGACAGAAATAATCACTTATTACTCATTTCATTTTGAAGCTAAGCACAAACCATTCAAAAGGTGAAACATCAGGACATTTGACAAACAGGTACATCCCACTTTTATATTTGAAACCTGGTGGTTTTTTCATATGTATCGAAAGAACATTACCAGGATATATAGCTGCCTGCATGACAGATATATGTGAAAGATGAGATTGGAAATTTGCATGCTTGCTAATGTTCATGCATGTGAGAAGACTACCTTAACAATGCTGACACTATAGCTTTTCTCACGGACTTTACGAATTATTCTCTCACAAGCATAAAACAGTATAGGGACTGCAAGATACATCCATGTCTGTGTACATACAGGAAAATTAATGCCAAAAATATTCCACACACAACATATGGTATGAAAAGAAAAAGGTAGGACTTACTGTCTTCTTATACCATTCCTTAGTGAGGAAGAGGAAGTACGAATGGATTATCAGAAGGATGTATGCAGCAACCAGAAGATGATGAGCATACCAAAATGCATTGAACCCAGCTAAATGGTGGAGGGGTGATGGCAACTTGACCACACTCCTCCTAAAAGAATGTGTTGCTAGGGTGAAAGAAAATGCCATGATGAATATCATCAGCATACCAGTGATGCCTGGGACACTTGCCAACAAAGATGGATAAGTGGGCTGCTTGTAGTTGAAATCAGGTCCCAATGTACTCATGAATTTGGAACGTGGACAGTTAATAAGCCTCGGAAAATCACATGTTAAATGTGCAAGCATGTGCACTAAAGTTCCGATGGTTATTGCTAGTGCAATAGTCTGCATACATTAAGAGCAAAAAAAAACATAACTTGATATTTACACCATTTTCCAGGAATATGCTTAATCATAGGAAAATCTATGCTACCTTGTGGAAGTTTATGTTGTCATCAAATGGAAATACTGAGCTAAGACGAGTAGATCTCAGCCTTGTAAGGGTGTTGCGACAGACAGGGATGAGAATCAAAGCCATATTTAGTTTCAAGGTTTCAGCAGCAGCCTTGGCTACGCAGACACAATAGCCCATCACTTCAAATGCTGCTCTCCTTTTGTACTGGGCAAACTTCCATGAAGCTAGGACTATATTCAATGTCAACCAAAAGGAAATAACCCATATCCTCTTCCAATTCTCATGAACAGAATCTGCAGCATTGCTGATAAACCTATTGACTGGGTTTCTGTATCTCTTTGGAATCAATGTTCTTGCAAGGCTATATGAACGTTTTAATGTTTTTTCACTTCCTTGTTCGCTAACCATACCTCTAAGCAATGTCTCAAGCTGCCAAAGCTGGGACAATTATTGCAAGTTAATCATGTTAGTCCGATATTACAAGCCATTTGCTCATCCTGATTTAAGAAATTTCATTAATTTTGGAGAGAGTAATAAAAAAAAGATACAACTCTCAGTACCTCGATATAGCCTAGGCCATCAGGGTCTAGTTTTTCCATTATGAGAGCAGCATAGGTTGCTGCGTTTGATTTCAATTTTGCAAGCTTGTTTGCTGAGGCACTCAGAATGATTATCTATAAACCAGGACACTAATATTATTCTCTTCAGCGTAAAGAAAATTAAAACAGCTCCTGCATGAGAATCACTGAGTGATTTTGACTAGTTACCTCTGTCACCTCTTCTTCAGACAGCTTTCCATCGCCATTCTTATCACACCTATTTAATATGTCACGGCAGACAATGTCAAAGAACACTCATGAGACCAAGGTCGAAAACAGAAAAAAAAAAAAAGAGAGAGAGAGAGAGTGATACATGTCAAAGAATATTTGCAGCCGAGAATCAAAATTTTGGTCTGTCATTTCTTCCCAAAACTCTTTTAGTTCATCCTTTGTTATACCATTTTCTGGCTCCAGGTTTCTTCTCCTTGCTAATGCAATAAACAGCTCTTCAGCAAACTCTTTTGATTCAGCCATGCCTAAAATTTGGTAATGAAGACAATGATTGTGAGAAATTAGAACACAGCTAAATCTGGTACCTATATTTTGAATCTAATATCGAAAAGGGTAAAAATTTAAAAGAAAATTACATGTCCTATCTTCTACTTTTCCCCTTTTTCTTCATTCAAGTGTCTCTTTTTCCTCTTACAACAACAACAACAACAACAAAGCCTTATCCCACTAATCGGGTTCGGCCTTTTTCACCTTACAAGGACTTTAAATGAATATTGAATTATTTCTCCAGGATCATACTTATATCAATTCGTTTATTAGCCACCTATGTTGATTTATTCAGTATATGTTCTTAATAAACCAACACGAGGATGAAAGAAAGAATTAGCTCTTATCATATGATTTTGGTCATCATTTGCTTAATTTAATCTTTAAGACCATTCCCTAGGTATAACTTTCCTGAGTTAAAAGATCAAATTTTAACTAATTCTGACTCGTTGAACTTATTTGACTTTGAGGATAAATCCTTTGCAAATCTGTAAGCTCGTGAAATAGGAATAGCAAGTAAAAGTTAAAAAAAAAAAAAAAATCTGATTATTTTCTTCAGCACAACTTATCCGATACGACGATCGATCCTCAGGTAAAGGGGGGAAAATAGGCAAAAGATGGAGTAACATACCAATGCAGCGTCCGAAGTTCTCCTTTGGAAGAGTTCCTCTAATGGCGAATTGCTCGAATCGTTTCTCGATGGCCTTCCACCCCTCGCTGCCGCCGGAGGTCTTGTCGAGGAACTGGAGCCCCTTGAGCCCCATCTGCGTGCTGGAGACCACTCGGGTCATCTTTGCGGTGGCATTGGACCTTGCTCCAGGGATCTTTCGGGAGGACCCACGCCTGAAGGAATCCCTCAACCCGACCTTGATCTTGGAGGGCTGGGAGAGGGAGCTACCGGGTGGCTTCGAGCGGGGCGATTTGACCTGGGTCAGTGGTTCGGGGGCGGCGCGCTGGGTCTGGTCGGAGAGGACGACGATGCTCTGAAGCTCGTGCGCAGTGCCCGTGTAGTCGTGGCCAGTGGCCATCGTCGAAATTGGCGAAGAAGAGGAAGCTGTGAGTTCGAGGAGAGAGAGAAGAGGCAACTGTCGGGGACATTCAAATAGCCATACGAATGGTAATATTACATTTTTAAAACATCATTTTACCAATGAGATCGTCCGTTTTCTTTATTAGGGTCGCTGGGAATTGATCTATCTTAATTTAATTCAACGGTTCTTTCGGTTTAACAATTAGGGATTCATATATTAGTCTCTCTTAATATGATCCAACGATCCTCTTGATTTTATATC
Source organism: Kaempferia rotunda (assembly GCA_037177415.1). Classification (NCBI taxonomy): domain Eukaryota; kingdom Viridiplantae; phylum Streptophyta; class Magnoliopsida; order Zingiberales; family Zingiberaceae; genus Kaempferia; species Kaempferia rotunda. The sequence goes on from JBAMIB010033033.1 coordinate 6,802, forward strand.
AAGAGGGGACCAGAGATTATGGACTAGAAAATCTGTGCTATATTTTATCAGAAGTTCCTAAAATATTGATCCCTCTAATCTAACTGCCCTCGTGATTTGGGATCAGGGAGGAAACAAAAATTATAAACTAGGAGATCTATGTTATATTTTACTGTAGAAAAGTTCCTAAAATATTTCAACCTTAACTTTAAAATTATCAAATTACTTATTTATTTTTTAGTTCTGTCACTATTCTCTCTAAGACTATTAATACATTATAATAGTCGGATCGGTTATATTTTTTTAAATAAATAATCTGTATTTAAAAAAATTATTATTTTTAATATGGTAGATCAAATTTATATTTAAATGCATGAATATAATTTAAAAAAACTAGACGAATACAAAAGATCTGATTTCGTATCATTCTAAACTCTCTAAGTCTATCAGCTGGTTTTGGTTTAATAATATGAAACTGATTTTGACTCAAACCGGTTGATAAAAATTTAGAGAGCTCAAAATAATATGGAATCATATCCTATATATTTATCTAGTTCTCCTGATTATATTCATATATTTAAATATTAATTTGACTCATTATAGTGAGAGTATCGATTTTTTAAACACGAATCCATCATTTTTTTTAAATAATAGATCCGTAATAGGGGTAAAATAAAATTAGGTACGTAATTTGATAATTTTAAAATTATGATATATGATTTGTATATATATTTTAGAAATTTATTTGGTAAAAAATTATTTTTAAAATATTAACATGTTAAATAAATATTATATCAGCCAGATGAAAAATAAATAAATAAAACTCAGTGACCAAGCTCTAGTTATCGATAAAGAGTTTTTAAAAATTCATCACATTGGATCTTATACGGTAAAAGACTATTTTCATAATTCAAACATATGATCGCAAGATCACAGCTACTATTGCACCAAGATGCCCTTAATACTAACACAAAGCAGTTTAATATGCACCATGGGCTTAGCTAAGATACCATAGAATTAGTAGGGTGTACATCCTTACATCCCGAAATAACTCACCACCATTAACCGGCTTCCTCAATTAATTTACCTACTCTTGGGGCTTTTTGCCACACAAATCGATTTCTGAACACTGAAGTCTTACTTCATGACCTATATACTCATTAGGGGAGCTACTAGTCATCCATGATTTACCCTCTCCGTATTACCCTAGAAACGGATTGGCGGAGACGTTGAAGGCGAACGAATCACCCTTTTACTACATTAAGAAAGCTACTATATATTTTCTTCTTAGAGATAATAGAAACAAAATCAAACAAGTATAACAAACTGTATTGAAAAAATCGAATGGGTTTAAAGGTAAAGATCGGAAGCTAAAAAATGAAGGACTACTATACAAATACAAGAAGGTAAAGAATGGAGTATTAATTAGAATGGCTGTAGATTTGTCGCTTGGTAGTAATTAATCAAGCTCTCTTAACCCCTCTATTTATAGCCTTGAAATTGAGCTTGGATAACTTCTACCCACTTGTTATGTTAGTTTCAATCAACTTCAATTCTCATACATCAACTTCTAACTCAACATCTATCAATTGACTTAGCCGAATACAATCTATTGCTTGCGGGTCAACTCAAAAAATTTATATTTTGAATTAGATTTAGAGATTAATTTTTGCTTTATGATTCATTTTTCCTCCAAAGTCAACTAGGATCTTATATGCTAAATGTGTAGTTGCTAGGAGGGGGTTTCGATCACTCTTATATCATGCAAAACCAATTCAAATGTGACTATGCAAAAAATTAAATATCTCCATTAAAAATGTGCAATCATGTGATAAATAAATTAAATTAAATTAAAAATAATACAACTTGCTAGATATGTGCTATCGTGCCAAATGTAATATTGGCTTCTTATCTACCAGCCAATTGGTCAATTGGTAATGATTTAAAATGATCAAATGAAGATTGATCAACACCAAAATAAAAATATACATATAATTCCTAGACATTTTAAAGGATTTTGATAGATGGCATTGAAGATTTCATGATCACATTTTGATAATATTGTAGAGCCTCTCACATTAAAATTTGATATTGATGCATTGTTGAGTTTTTTATTTTATAATTAATTATCAATTGAGCTAAAATTCTTTCAACAACTTTATTCTCTCTTTGTGGTAGGAAATTATATATATATATATATAGTTTTTTCTTGGCAGGAAAATCTGCCCAAGACTTTTTGTTGGGAACCAAATCCCAGCAACTTAGCAGCTGGAGTTTATAATAATCACAACCAACATCTAAACATAAATAAAATAGAAAATGAAAAATAAAGTTTAAAAACTTAATCAGCAAACAAATGAATAATTCTTTCCCCTCATTGCTCGTAACAAAGTGTGCTCAAGCATGATGTTATGTTCTCTGTTTCTTTATTATTATTATTTTTTATCTTTTAGTTTTTAATAAATTATTTTTTTAATTTAGATATTTAACTTTTCGAATCGATTAATTTTAATGGTGATTGGCCTGACCCTATAAAAATTTCTCATCGACAACCAAAGTAAATCTGAAAAATATAGCTGGATCATGATGAATTTAACCAACATTACTAGCGAGCATAGATACCTGCGAGAGATTCGAATCCTCGTTATATAAGAGTCTGTCTTACTTTTTACCATCGGACTAAGCCCGAGAGAAATAAATTGCTTTCTTGGGTATTGGTGTAGCTGTGGTAGTTAGTGATGAAATGTGTAATTATTCTTGGAAAAAAAATTGAACTAAATTTAATATCTTTAAATTTATTTGATAAGTTAAGTTGAAACTAAAATAAATCAACTTGTGAAAAGATTATTTAAATTTGGCTTGGTTTTTTTTTAAATTTGAGATTGATTAAGTTTGACAAAAACTTATTTTATTTAGATGTTATTCATCTTTGCTTGATTATTTAAAATTATTATACTTTTTTATCTTATTTGATTGGTTGGTGAATTTGATATTATAATTTTTTTATTTATTTTGAATTTTTTTTAATTAAAATTATAAGGGATTCATTGATAATATGTTTCACAAACTTTAATGATAGACCTTGTTCATAAATTATTCTTGAACAATGCACAATATCTATTTATGGATATTAATGAATTGAACAATTCAAGTTTGTTCATTTAATTTAGTGCATCGTTCAAGTTTGCAAATTAAAGCAAAAAATGTGAATAAAATTAGATCAATTCAACCCTTATCCACTAAGCAAATTAAATTAGGCGTTGAGAATTCCTTAAATAAGATATTTGCTAGAATAAAGAACACAATGTGAATCGTATTTGTTCATTTACTTCAGTGAATTGTTCAACTTTGCAAATTAAAGAAAAAATTGTGGGGAAAAAAAATTAAGTGTCATAAAATAAGGTCAAAAGTTAGATCAATTGAACCTTTATCCACTGAGCAAATTAAATTGGGTATTGAGAATTCCTTAAATAAGATATTTGCTAGAATAAAGTACACAATGTGAATGATAAATTAAATCAAATTCAAAATTATACCAAGGCACTAAATAGATGTATCACTATGTAATTAAGAAAATTAGACAAAATATTAACTTTTCTTCTTGTCATCTATTTTGTAGTTCATCAAGTACCAGCTTTGCCACTTATAGTTGTGTCTCATGGTTATACCACTTTTGCACAATCTCATAGTTGATTCCAATACAAGGCAAACTCTCCATTCTGTTTCTTGTTCAATCATAATGCAAATGCTAACAAGATTTCCTCTCTAATCATAGTGATTATGAAACAAATATTGTACATCTAGTTACAACAAAGCCCTCCATGGCATGTACACTAAAATCCCACAAACTGTTCCAACACAAAGCTCCAGATTAGCCATATTCATACGAGTGTAGAACTACAACAGTCCACCATCGCGTGGCACCGGAACCACTAGTTAAAGAGCAAGTCAAGCAAGAGGGGTTACCTGGCCAAAGTGCGCGAAAAAAAATAAGCAGGAGAGAGAATTTTGTCGTCCATTCGAGATTAGTCCATTCATCACCCCAAGTTTAAGGATCCATCCTTCATTAATCTGACACTAAGACTGTTGAATCTCCCTCTTGAATAGTGGCGTGATGCCTTTCTCCAATCAGTTCCAGTCTTCATCATTGCCACAAATTCATCATAGCTTATTAATCCATCCTGCAATTGGATATCCTGTTAATGAAGACGAGAGTAAAGGCACCCAATAGAAGGTTGGCAGAATAGTACCTTGTCGGTATCAATTTCTTGTAGGATATTGTTTGCCGCATCTGTGCTATCAGTAGTTCCATCTTCGGTTAGTGCCTCACGAAGCTCCTCTAGCTCAATAAAGCCATTCCCATCTTTATCAAAGTATGAGAAGGCCTTTCTGAGATGCTCATCATTTGTCATTCTCTGTAAATGAAGAGATACAGCCAGAAACTCCCCATAGTCTAGAGTGCCTTTTCCATTGCTATCGACCTAATCGACAAAAGGACATGGTTGAATTTTAAAGCTCATTTCTCTTTGCTGAGCAAACATATTGACTCTAATAAGTGAATGTAATGTTAACTCAATGAATGGAGAAATAATTAATTGAACCTTTATTATCGATCTACGCAATTAAGATAGTAAATAATTTTTACGTGAAACATCATGTACTTATCCATGGAGAAATATTTAGAACCAAATTCCAGAATGCTCAAAATTTGTAACTTAATGAGTATCCCACATGGGTGTCAAAGATCAGGATATCCTTTTTGACAGAAGATAAATGTTACAGGACCCAAGCATTCTTACATGTTCAAAGTTTGAGACTAAAACCCTGAAATATGACACCGCACTTTCTTGTGACAAACATAAGATTCTTAGATACTCAATTTAAGCTTCTAGTTGAAAATTCCAAAACAATTCAGTCTAGAGTTCCCAATAAAAATTGTCATGCATTGAAAATTATAAGGCATGAACCGAATTCTAAGTAGCGGGAACTGAGAAACTCATCATGTATATATATACTTACAGCTTCAATGAGCATCTGCACTTCAGACTCTATAAGGTGTGAACCAAACTGAGCAAGGCCAGCTTTGAGTTCGTCATGTGAAACAATACCGTCATTGTCAGCATCCATCATCTTAAACATCTCTTTAATATCTTCAACTTCTTCAGTAGATAAGTGATCAGCAATAATCTAAGGAGAAATTCGCAGAATTAAGCTGTACTCATATATTTGAGAATATCAGAAGCAGTTAACCTACAAGATGCAATGTAGCATACCCTCAAAGCTCTCCTTTTGAATCTATTCATTCTTGAAAATTGTTTGAGTCTTGACTTGACAACGTCACCAAGTGGCACATTGGGTGCTTTCTTAGCATTTTGAATCCAAGGATGCTCTGCAATAAAAGGGATGCATATCTGAGCGCCAGTTCTATGAACTGCAGATGAAAATGGTAAATTAAAGAATTTCTAACAGAAGGTGTCTAGAAGCTAGGAACCATGGAATACACAACATCAATGGAGAGAAGATAGTTGTTCTAACTACAACTAGAAATATCAAATTTCCATAATTTTCTTGAGTGATCATCAAGAAAAGTACACATGACTACGATTAACTGGACAAAACAGAGATTAGATGAACTAGTTCTTGACAAATAATGAAGAATCAGTCAACCAGCTCTCTTCACAATAAAGTGAGCAAACGCATGACATGTAACATACCGAGCACTTGCTTTGCAGTTAGCCTAAGTTTGGGATCAGGTTCCAACATCTGCTGGACTAAATTCTTGGCACTTTCTGACACACTAGGCCATGGATCGCGCTTGAAATCAATTATCCCCCTCAAAATAGCTTGTGCAACTCCTTGTTCAGTTTCTGCAGTGTAAACACATTGCAACCTTAGCAGAGAGAGTTCATCAGAAGAGATGAGAATGTAAAATTAAAGCTGTAGAGTATACGTTTGCTGATGTTGCAGAAAATAGTATTAGAATTACATAGCACAGGATGGAGGCATTAGAGCTTACCAGCCCAAAATGGTGGAACTCCACAAAGGAGAATATAGAGAATAACTCCAGCACTCCATATATCAATTTCTGGTCCATAATTCCTCTTTAGTACTTCAGGAGCCATATAATATGGGCTCCCAACAATCTCTGAAAACCTTTCTCCTGATAATGGAGAAGCTTATAAGTTTGCATGTATTCATCTGATGGGATAAAGATTAAAAGTTTATACCTAGAAACATTAGTAATCATCATAATCAATGGTGACAAACCAGTAAAATTTGATGTATGCATAGTAGTCCAGATCATACCATTTATTAGCTCATATAATATAGGATGTGAAAAGGACCATTGCAGAATATGGAGTTAAATATGGTATAGAAAATTGGTTTAGCCCTAATATTTTGCATATTAGTTACCTTAACCATTGTAGACACTCGATCCCTCAACACCAGTTACATACTTTGAACTCAATAGTCTTCAGAGATAGTTTCTACTTTTAACCACATAGGAAGTCATAAAGAACATGGTGCCTAAACTAGAACGCTTTTTGAGATATAAGTTCTCTTTTCTTAGTGGTTTCTTGCTGGTTCTTTTCCTTCATCCCTTCCCTCTCCATAGATCTTTCCCTCCTTGGTAATGAATTGATAGTCCTAATAGGATTTTTTGACTTTGATGCTATATAGTAAATCTTTTTGTTTTCCTTATGACACTGCAAGTTTGTCAGTTATATATGCAAGAAAGATAGGTTTAAGCTAAAATTGAAAGGTCGTGATGATGCTTCAAATGCTAATCAAGACAATTTGGCCCTTTCAAGAAAGAACGACAAGCCAATTTCTGCTATCAATTATAAATTCGGAGTAATCAGAGAAAGCTTCGTCAATAACAGCATATGTAAACCAAGATTTTAGATGAAGTTGACCACACAAGAGAATGCCATTGGATTTGATAAAACAAATTAGGAACTCTGCAACACTGGCATGGTCCAGAACTATGATTTGGCTGCCTCAGAAACCGCGTAATCAGAAGAGTTGTGTGTTAACCAATAAACAAACAGATCCAGACATCCAGATGAGAAATTGACTAACCAGGCTTGAAAAATACGGAAAGCCCAAAGTCGATCGCTTTCAGTGGCGAGTTCTCCTTATTGTTGGCAAACAGAAAGTTCTCTGGCTTGAGGTCGCGGTGGATGACCCCATGCCGATGGCACAGCTGCACGACTTCAACAATGGTCCTCATGACCGCGGCCGCCGCGCGCTCCGAGTAGTGTCCGCGCGCCACGATGCGGTCGAACAGCTCCCCGCCTTCGCACAGCTCCATAACCAGATGCACGGCGCCTTCGTCCTCCAGCGCCTCGCGCAGAGTCACGATGCTAGGGCTCTTCGGCAGGTGCCGCATTATGGCCACCTCTCGCCGCACGTCCTCCACGTCCACCGCCGTCCGCAGCTTCCTCTTGGAGATCGACTTGCAGGCGAGGAGCTCCTTGGTGTGGCAGTTCATGCAGAGGTAGGTGACGCCGAACTCTCCGCGGCCGAGCTCGCGGTCCAGGGCGTACATCTCCTCGATCGCGCCCGCCAACTTCGCGTCGTCGCTCAGCACGGTCATGCGCTTATGCTGTGACCCACCATTCTGGTTCTGGCGGTTCTTTCGAGCTGCGTAACCTCCGTGGTCGTGGTGGGCGGCCGAAAAGTGCGTGTTGACGTCCTCGCGGGCGACGGCCGCCGGCGAGAGGCAGCAGTTGCCCATTTGGGATCTCCGATCCGGAGGCCTTCTGCGTGGAGCCGGAGAGAGCGATTGACGGCAGTAGAGATGGGTAGGGCTTCACCTTCACGTCGGATCTAGTGGAAAAAGACGGAGGTTTTCCGTTTTCCGGATTGGGGAAAGCCGATGCGGTTGTTGTTAGGAAAGAAGAGAGCGAATGTGACTGTGGGGAGGGAGAGAGAGAAAGGAGACGAGAGATAACCGTTGGGTTTATTTATTTACTCTCAAGTAATTAAACATATAATTTATATTTTAATTTTAAATAATTAAAATAATATAATATCTTCTAGATTTTTAAATAAAACCACATCTATTTAATTTTAAATTTAAAAGATAAAACGAATATTAATGTAACTTAATTTTAAATTTTACTAAATTAATTGAGAGTGAATTATTGAAGAATCTAAATTTTTAATTAAATAGTAACATACCTAACAATAACAATTACTATAACTGTATTTAAAATACAATTATATTTTAACTAAAATATAATCGCGCTAAAAAAGTATAGTAAATGGTATCGCTACCAACATTCTCTCTTAATCAATCCATTCAAATCTTTTCTAATCAATTGAAAGTTGAAAATGATAAATCATATAATATTAAATTAAAAGTGATTGGTCTAATTTTATAAAAAAAATTTATTGATCGTCAAGATAAATTAAGAAGGGACCCCGATGAAGAATATAGAAACTCAGCATGCTCTGTTTAGAGGAAAGCTCAGCCTCAACATGTCTTTCTTATTTAATTAGTTGATCAAATTTACATAAATCAACTCAATTAAATAAGTTTGTAATCTTTTCTACTAACAACTTTTATCTCTGATTAACTCAACATATATTCGATCAACTATCAAAAGGTTTGAGTTGATCGAGGATTATATTTGAGTAAATTTTAAGATAAAGTCGTCGATAGAGAAGATCACAAATTTATTTGATTGAGTTGGTTAATATAGATTTTGAATTGACTTAAAAAAAATAATGATTATGAATAAACTTTGTGAAAGAAACTTATAATGCATCATATTTAACTTAGATGATACATATGGATCTAGGTATTATCAATTTCTAATGCAAAATCGAAATTGAATCAATAGACATGGAAACTTACCTGAATCCATCGCAATCCTATTGATTCTTACTTGTCCCGATGTCGTGGAAGTGCAACAGAGTCTTCCACAGGGTTGGGCAAGTAACCTAGCGTCTGTTGAAGCAATCTGTGTGCCTTAGGTTTTGATATTTGGACATCGGTTTAAGTTAGATTTATTGCTGTACTAATATGCATGATGAGATTTGCAGGAGACAAGTACAGCAGGTAAAGTCCAAGATGGAGCTTGGCAAAGGATGGAAGATCAACGGTGTAGTCTTGGTATGTATGCTGGCTGTGTAAGTCCAAGCTTGTAGTCTTGGCAGTGTAAGTCCAATATGTGTTTGTATGATTGTTTATGTATTGGCTGTGTAAAGTCCAGGGTTGTGTCCTAGCAGCGTAAGTCCAATCGTGTAAGTCCGACAACAATGACCGAGGCTGACGGAAGCATCCAGAAGGCAAGGCGCGAAGGATGGGGAGGCATCCGAGGGAC
>JBAMIB010033134.1:0-16106 GCA_037177415.1 Kaempferia rotunda
GCAAGCCATTACCCCTCCCTCCTCTTCGTCCTCCTCCTATTCGTCCTCCTCGTTTGCCGTCGAGCAGAGAGTGGACCAGAGGGATTTGACGAGTACGACTTCCTCAGTCGTTTCCGAGATGGTATCTAATGCACCTACTGGAGATTCCGAGTTGAGCAAGCCTACGGACCAGGAAATGGACGAGGAATACCAAATCCAGCTCGCCCTTGAGCTTAGCGCAATGGAGGATCCGGAGGCAGCCCAGATCGAGGCTGTGAAGCAGATTAGTCTGGGCTCTTTCCCACCGGAAAACTCCCCAGCTGAAATCCTTGCTTATCGATACTGGGTTAACATCCTCGATCTCTCTTGTCTCATTATGTTATTTCTAATTAATCGTTCCCTATCTGTTTGTGCATCGGTTCGATTCTTAGTATTATTTATTATTTTTCTGTAGGAAGTGTTTCAGAATGAGATGCCACTATTAAACTAATTTATTTTTTGTTTGTTAGAAAGCTTTTTTTTTATGCTTCTAAGCTCATCTGATTTGTACTTGAGAACTGTTCATAGTTGATTACCCAGCCTAATGTCAGTTAATTAATTTGTCTTATTCCGTTTAGTCAATGTCACTGTTATTCAAGTTAAACTGTTTTACTTAATCTTACTCTAGCCATGCTTTGTTCCTTGATCATTAGTATGAATTCCTTTCCCACTATTGATTTTGATCCATATTGATCAGCTTGTGATGGTTAATGATTTTTTTAGAAGGAAACTATGTCAGTCAATTGAAAATCCAAATTCTTCCCATATAGGATGTTCCAGTGTCAGTTCCAAGCTTTTAGGCTTCAAGTGTGACAATTATTGTGGCAATGAATTTCTAACAGAAGAGGTAAATAACATGCCTTGCTGGATTTCCAATCATCAGCATAAGAATTGTTAGGATGTTATTGCAAAATTACCTAACCCAAAAGTTTAATTGTATAAATATAAGTTTACAGTTTTATAGTTTAACATGTCTTGCAATTGTGTTCGACTAAGCTTAAATCATGAACAATATTGAAGGACATTTCGAACCAAAGTCATATGGGCTTTGTGGAATGGGCTCATCAATTGTGCTGTGTACAATATTAAGATTTGATTGAAGCATTTGTACATAGGAGCAATGAGGGTAGATGTGCAATTTAAGAAAATGCACAGATGCTGAGGACCAGAGGTATGGTTTAACACTGTACCTTACTGCCCAGTACTGCTGAAATTTACCAGTCCTAGGGACCAGTAGAAGAACCACCCAATTGTCGGTGAGTTTGTGTTGGTATTGGTGGTATAGCATTGTATGACATGATAGAAGCAAGATGGGTGATGCACTATAAAAATGATTATTGTAATCATAAAAATTTAGTCATTCTTTATTATCATAAACATATTGGTAGGATCCACGAAATTTATTAATCAATAGATCCCAAAAATTAACACTGACCAATATTCCAATCCTACTTTATTTATATGGGCTCATGTGGATGTCTGATTGTCTTCTTTGATGAAACATCTAGCTTCTTTTGCTTCAGATTTAGCTATCCTAGGACCTGCAAGCCATGTTCAATCATAATCTTCATGTTTGCTGCCATTAAAGGCTACGTCTTTACTAGCATTTCAAAGTTTAAGTGTTTTCTATTGAATATTTTTTGTTGTCGATGGGTCAGAATGATGGATTGCTGACTTGTATCAGTTAATAATCTTGAAATGTGTTGTTTCTTCCCATAAGGCTTAATTTGCCACCGCCAATAGTATTTAATTGACATTTGGCAAATTTCCTCCAAGATATGATAAGATCATCTATTCTTCTACAACTTATATTGTCAAAGAAGAGCTTGTGGCCCACTTGACTCAAAGACAAGGTCACCATAATTCATCCACTAGAGTGTGCACATCCAGTTGCTGGAGCTTCGTAGCCAAGGAGGAAGAAGACTGCTTCTTGGAGGGAAGAGGATATTTACTACTGGTGGCGATTCACAAATTTTAAGTGATTCTGTCCTACCTACTCCTGCTCCTTATATAGATCAATTCTCATTCTTTGGTTGGACTCTTTCTCTTGGGCTGCATCCATCCATGTTATGTTATGCCATTGAATTGGTTGAACGATCTAGATTGTTACAGTTTGAAACACTAGTTCACCTAGATCCGTTGCAAATAGTCGCACAACTTATCAAAATTGGATCCATTGGCACATGTAACTTGCTGGCAGATTGGTAATCCCTATAGTGGATGAGGTGGAAGGCAGCTTCTAATATGATAACAAATCAAAATCCACTTCTTAGTACGATGCTGTCATGATGCATAGCGGAAAATGTGCTAACGAAGATCTACATTTGCTTCATGTGCATCATATGAGTCTTGTTTTCCACATGTGGATACCATAAAATGCCTGACTCTTCGTCTGCTTTATGTGTTTTGCACATGACTTCATAAGAAAAGCGCCTTCATTAAGTCTACCTTTTACTAAAAACTTTATATAAATTTATATTTAAATTATTAAATGCCTCAATCTCCAGCTAGATTATAGATGTAGATTAAACTTTCTTATGAGAACCCCAAGAACTCTCTTTCTTTTATTCTTCTTCCTTTTGCTACGTTTTGAAAAAAAAAATTTTGAAAACAATTTTATTTTGAAAATTTCAAAATTTTCCCTATGTATTACTAATTTTCTGTCTCATTTAACAATTTATATATTAAAGGGGAGCCTTGGCGCAAGGGTAGAATTAATACAGTGTGACCTAGTGGTCACGGGTTCGAGTCACAGAAATAACCTCTTATAATGCAAGGTCACATACCATTCCCCGAGGCCCCTCATTGGCGGAGGTTCGTGCATCGGGTTGCCCTTTTATTGAACAATTTATATATTAATTGCAATAGGAAAAGAAAACTAATTTCTCTCTCAACATATTGTCTTCCTCTTCTCTTCATAAGGAGGGAATATTTAATAAATCAATTTTCCTCTATTTTTCTTTCAATTAAGTCACTGTTTGAATTATACTCCCTTTTGGCATTTGTCCCTTTCTCTCTTTCTTTAATTTTTTCCTTTTTAGAGTCAATACTACAATTATAATATTTCTTTCCTCCATAATCTATCAAATTTTCTACTATATGGAAGAGGAGCCTTGACGCAACGGTAAAGTTGCTCCGAGGAGAGTAGTAATTTGTGAGAAGAGGATAATGTTGCATACAATCTACCCTTGCAAATTCTAAGTTGATTCGAGTATCGGAGTCAACCTCTTGCAAAGCAAGGTAAGGCTGCATACAATAGATTCTTCATCCCCTTTCTTTCTTTCTTTATTTTGAAAGGACTATTTAATACATCAAATTGTTGATATATCTTCACCTGATATGACTCATATTTTAAAATTTATGTTTGGCATATTTATGAAAAGATTGTTTTATCTTTTTCTTATATTTCAAATCAGTTTACATGCCCTGTATTTAAAGATAAACAAAGAAACTAAAAAAGGAAATAGCTAATTAAAATTAATTAACTTTCCTAAAAGCTACAAATTTGTAGAACTTGAATTTTCCTAAGATCATGCCAATATCTTGATTGATTGATTTTATTTTAACACTTTCCAACACTATGTTCTAGCTTGAGGAGAGTAGTAATTTGTGTAATCATGTTATAAAATGTTTATAGAAGAGGAGCCTTGACGCAATGATAAAGTTGCTATCATGTGACCAAGAGGTCACGGGTTCGGAAACAAACTCTTGCAAAGTAGGGTAAAGTTCCGTACAATAGACCCTTCCCCGCATCCTATATTGGCAGGAGTTTCATGCACCGAGCTGCCCTTTATGTTATAAAATGTTTATACCCTAATTTCACTTTTGTATTACCTGGTGCTCATATGATGTAGAATCTTGTTTGTGTGTTATGTGATACGTGTAAACTATTGAACTTTGTACCACTGTTTCTAACTAGTTATTTTTTTTATGGACCTTTTTATCATATGCTTGCTCTTTCTGATTGTTGCAAACAAATTCACTTCATCTGTACTGATTTCTTGCTAGTGTTTATATGTGTCTGTTGATTAAACCGATATCATTCATTTTCAACTTTTACTGACTCAGTGACATTTATTATTTCTTTATCCTTGACAGAGTTATAATGTTCTTGGTTATGATGATAAGATCTTGGATGGTTTCTATGATCTTTATGGTGTTTCAATTGAATCAACATTTTCAGAAATGCCTTCCCTTATGGATTTACAGCAAATACCAATCTGTGACAATATTGGTTGGGAAGTTGCATTGGTAAACAGGAAAGAAGATGCTGACCTTTCCAAACTTGAACAGAAAGCACTACTAATGGCTAAAAAGCTAGGGGCTGAATCTTTGGATTCATCAGGGAGTCTCTTAGTGCAGAAGGCTGCCTTTTTAGTTGCTGACTATATGGGCGGAAAAGTTTCTGATCCTGAAAGCATGTTGAATTCATATCAGAACCTTAGAAACCATCTGATGGAAAATATTGGAAGCATTGTGCTACTGCTTGGACATTTGACAGTTGGTTTAGCCCGTCATCGTGCTTTAATGTTCAAGGTTAGCAGCTCTTTGCTTTTAATGATTGTAAGAAATTGTTTTAGCTCGATGATATGTACTTCAAAGCCATTTATCTTAATTTTGCAATAGAATATTAGCTCAAAGGTCAACTAAAACTGTTATGTGAATATTACATTTAGTTCTCTAGGAAGGTACAATATAGTTATACGCTTATGGAAGATATTTATTGATTTTTCTTATTTTCTGCAAAAGTAATCATTGCCTTCGAGTTTACTTATTTTCAGACTTCGTTCATCATGAACTTTTGTAGAATTCACTTCATCGGCTGAAGTTCAACCTAATCCAAGACAGCTGATGAAGTAAATTCTACAGAGTTCAAATTGACCTGTGGCAAGTCTTAGATTCAACTAAGTTGGACTCAGTTTGAGACATGACCTATTCCACTGAAGTTAACCAGTTTCAACCACAATCAAGAAGGAAGCATGAGCTTGACCCGTGCTGAAATATATCCAGTATTAAGCTCAAACCTAGGTCGAAATATAAGGTCTATCTTAACCTAAAGCATTGTCTGATGGTCAACCAGACCTGGATCTTCCAGACTACTGTAGCAAGCTCATAGCCGCATCAAAACAAACTCATACTCTAGCTTCAGGTCAATCAATCTCATATGATCAAACAGTAATTGGTAAAAAATAATAAATCGAAACCACAACTTGCATCCAATCAAAAGAGCAATGTTGTGAGTTGAATTGTAGCAAAAGGTGATTATGCTTACCTCGAGCGCCCTCACAGTTCGTCCCCAGTTTATGTGAAGGGAGGTAAATCATGGGGACTTTAGCCGACGGCCAAGAGGCTAGGAGGTGGGAGGAGTTTTCCACGAAATGTTGTGAGTTGAATGATTCTAGATGAAGAAGCCAAATGGAAGGTGAAGAACTGTCCTCACTATGATGTTTGATATCCATGTATCTAGATATTATCGGGGAAACATTTTTTTCACCACATGCTTATTTATTGTGATCCTTTTTTGCACTCAGTGGTTTTGAACTCCATGTTTTCGATTTTATCCTCATCAATTAACAAATTGTCTTTTCTTTACTATTGCAGTTTTTTAGTTGTTTATGCTTTATTTATGCTCTTGGATAAGTATATGACAAACTTATCCCTAGTGTCACTTATTTCATCTTCCTTAAATATTCTCATATCCAAAGGGTTAAAGGTATCACAAGTTCACAACACCATTTTTACTGATATTAGATTCTTTGAGACAGCATCTTATTTCTTGAACTCTTCACCATATAGCTCAAGTCCATACAACTTCTCTACTCACTATATACACCTCCCCACATTATATCTATACTAATACATTGGCACCAAGATATATCTTTATCAGATTCTTGACTTCTCCAACCAACTTTGTCAATAAATACTTTAACATAAATTCTTCTTGCATCTTTCATCTGATATTGGCTTATTGCTCTTTGAAATAGTAAACCTATTTTTCTTTTACCAATTTCGTGTTCTTCAAAAATTAAGGCCCTTTTTGTGAATTTGTCCCGTCGATATTTATGGTAATTCCTAGGTCATTCTAGAAAGTCATCTGGTCTCCTGCTAAAATAGACAAAGGATGATGAGATTTATGATCTGCTATCACAAAGATTGAGGAGGTTGTTTCTCTTTCTTGTGGTGAACAACTTGTGGCTGTTGGATGTTAATTGATTGACAAGGCAAAATTAGTTGCCAAAAGTTGCACGCAAATTTACATGATGATTATTTTGAGCACTCTCTTTTTACTCTTCTCAATTCAGTTTGAGTTATTTTTCTTCGTGATAGTTAATCAGAGTTAATGTATGTTTTAGATAGATGTCAAAAATGTTTTTCAGTTTGACAATCTTTCTGAAGATCATATTGAAAAATCTACAAGTTAGTTTATTCCCAAAAATTCAGGCTAACTTGATACAAACTCAAAAAAGCAGGCTATGACTAACAAAGTCCTTGTGGATTCAAATGTTTTGTGAAGTGGTCACTAAGTTGGTTTTGCAGCAAACCAGATACTTTAGTGTTTGTTTGGTGGCACTATCAGGGATTCAGAATTGTAATTTGGCAATTTACGTTGATGCCATTTTTAATAGGAATTGATGGACAATCACATATATTTTAAAGCATCTAAAAGTCAAATTTGTTATTAAAGTTATGGGAAGATATTATTATTTTCTTGGATTGGAAGTTACTTATAGCTTCAAAGACTAGTAGATATTCCTATTATCCCAAATCATTATCCTTGGCAACTGGCGTGGTAAGTCAGCTCATGCAAAAGACTAAAAGCTACTGGGATGCAATGTTATGAATTTTGTAGTATATTAAAAGATGTCCAATGAAGATTTCGTTTATAGGAAGTATGATAATCTAAATATTGAAATATTTTGCTGTTAATTATGTTGAATCTATTATTCACATAAGGTTTTTTTTTTTTAATATTTGGAGACAATCCAGCAGGCATGGATCCAAGACTTAGAGTTAGGAGGAGCTTGGATCTAGGAATTAGAGTTAGGAGGGGCTTGAACTTAATGTAATAAATTATATATTATTATCAAGAAAGAAAACAAACCTACTTACAGAAAGACAAGACTGGACAAATTAAAAGTTGGAGCTTCCTGTTATGTGCCAAAAACAACTATGGTGACCTATTCTTCCCACTATTGGCATTTGGTCGTAGACAAAAAACAAAGTAAATCAAATAGAATAGCAGAAACTACTGCTAGTTTGCTTGAATTGGCCAAAGGGAAAAGAAAAATAAACAACAAAACAACTACAAGGATGAAAGGAAAAGAGAATGGAAAGTCTTTCCCTCTTTTCCAATGGTCTTGGCTAGCTTCGACAACAAAAAAAGGCAAAACAAGGGTTGCTCTTGTTGGAGAAGAAGAAAGACTAATGTTGTTGTTGGCAACCAAGTGTTATAGCTCAATTTAGTGAGAATAAGAACATGGAGAAATGACATACAAAATCTGTGAAATAATGTGGATAACTCTTTACTTGTTGATCTCAAATTTTCAAGCATTAAACCATTGAATATACATTTGATAATTAAGCGGTCATTTGCATGTAAGTAGTCTTATGGTTCATGCATGACTAAACACATTGAAGTTGATCACCATTTCACTTGAGATGTGATATCCAAAATGATCAACATGTTGCATACACTTCATTTGAATTATAGATTGTCATAATTTTTACTTAGTCACTTAATTGGTTTTGATTTGTATTTTGTAACAAACAAAGAGCATAGATATCTATGCGCTAGCTTGAGCGGGAATGTTAGAATAATAGACTGAATGCCTTAACTATTAATTTTCTTGTTAATTCGACTTAGAGGCTATATCTTTATGGGTTTTGTAATCGCCTTTCTATACCAATAACAAAATACTATTTCTCTAACGTTTTGATCTTGTCCTTAAATTTGCTCTTTTAGTTACCTCACAATTTAGCTCTTAAGATGAACCACAAATTTGAGTAGGAATCTTACTCGTTTAGATACAATTTTAATATGGCAAATCTGATGTTGACTTTTAGATCTTCACGTTTGTACCAACACTTCTTACACGGATAAAATGAAAATGTATTGACTGTTCCCTGAAAAAAAAAGATATGCATGTATCCTATGACATTGTAGATTCCTTGTGGAAGAAATCTGATGATTTTAATGCGTTGGATTACTATAGCTCCTTTTGTTTCCTTTTTTTTTTTTTTTTTTAAATCTCCTGTCATAGAAATGAATGCTAAGCAAGCAGAAGTTAAATTGAGATGAAAATGCGTAGCTTGCTAAAGTGGACAATTACTCTCTGATATTTTGATACCTCAATTTGTGAAATCTAGTAGTTATGTGCTGTTGTAGGTTTTGGCTGATAGTCTGGGCATATCTTGCCGGTTAGTGAAAGGGAAGCAATATACGGGTTCAGATGATAGTGCTCTAGCCACCGTGAAACTTAATGATGGAAGGTAACACTTGCATGTACAAAGACTGACTTCCATTTTATTAATTCTTCTGCTAGAAGTCTGTTAAATAACAAATGGATTAGTTAATATGCCTGATAGATTTTTTGGAGAGGAAAGGAAAACTAGGGGAAATTCACCTCCTGATATGCTTGACAGCTGGTAGAATTTGATACTGCTTAGTTTGAAAATTCAAAATGTGAATTGGCAACCAATTTTCTAGCAAAGATTTTAACTGCATGTCATGCTCCTAGCAACCTCCCTTCCCATAATTGAGAATGACCACTCAATGACTGTTCAAGTCAATCCACATGAACCTCGTACTAGCCAAGGCATTGTGCTCCGGAATGCTAGATGTTGTTCACTTCTCATTTGCATTCAACAACACAGGATAACAGGGCAGTCATATGCATGAAAACACCAATATTTCAAATATGATTCATTGAAAAAAATGGAAATGCAAAATATAAAATTTTAACAGTACAAAATGTCTCATAGTTGCAAAAATAAACGTAGCATGTTCAAATATGAAAAACAGTCACAAAAAATAGTAGAAACAACAAAAGAAAATAGAAAAAGGGACACTTTAAAGCTTCAACTCTGGTATACATGGTATCTCAGAGCAACAAGGTAGCAATGTGCCTAATAGTCTGATTCAAAGAGCCTACTAGCTTCGAGCTGACCTGCAGAAAAAATGTACGAATACGATTATCACTAAAATTGATGGAAGAGCCTCCTAATGGAATCAAACAATGGTAGACAAGTATATAAATAAGAAGGCAAAATGCAAATATATCACATCTCATATTTATCTGTCTATAAAATGAGCCAAACTCCATTTTAGACTTATTATCCATTCTTTAATGGGGAAGTCTAATGATATATAACAAAAGGGTTGTGCTTCACTTGCATCAATCGAGGGATTGCTTCAACTGTTAGGTTGGAACACTTTGACTATATTATCTCTAGTTAGCCTCAATGAGGCCCAACTGCCATCGGCTCACAATATCTCTAGTCATGCGATTTCTGACACCCTTTTATCACTGATCCACAATATCTTCAAAGTCATGTGAACTTGAGTTAGGTGGGAATCGCAACACTGCATGCCGTGTAACAATAATATGATCCTTAGTTAACTATAGCAAGAGTTAATTGGCACCCACCCACCAATTTGTATGGGTCTCAACCATATCCAATCCCACAAACAAGACTCAGCTGAAAACTGAAATTCCTTTCTGTTTATTCCTCATTTTGTCAACTCCAACAAATTTGGTGACAGTAAGATGTTATTTATTTTATGCTGTGTTTTCTTCTGAAAATTGATTGTTCATAATGTATACTGAAATTAATACATAAAAAGAAAATCAACTGAATTATATTTTCTAGATTATGGTTTTTTCTAAATGATTGTGAGAATACTAAATAATCAAGGTGAGGAAGTTTTGAGTCTGTTCTAGACACAACTAGCTAAATCTACACAAAGTCGAGATATACTAACTTATTCTAGGACAAGCATCATTCCTGGTCTGGGTATTTAAAACCAATTAGCTTAGCTCTGTAGCAGCTCGTGGATTCAACTACACGGTTCCAGTTCCTGATAAGATTAGCGAAAACCTGCCACATTATAAAACTAGAATATAATGAACAAAGTATGAACCTACTATTTTAAGTATACATCATTATGATACCAAAATGAAGGATGCTATTATGTTAATACTAGAATTGACATTTCTTATTCTTCAATGGAATCCATTAGTTTTTGTTTTGATATGAGGGAATTTTCATTTTGACTCTATCTCATTTTCATTTCACATGATTTGCATCCATGATAAGAAGGGGTGTCCTCAATTCCTTTGTTGATAGTTTAATGCAAAATTTCACAAGTTTCACTTTCAACATAACAGGGACTATATTGTTGATTTAATGTCGGAGCCTGGTACTCTTATACCATCAGATGTAGGATTGATTAATGAGCCGGAAGAAGCTACCATCATGATTCAATCTTTCACAAGAATATCAAATGATACTCGTATGACCATATCAAGTAGCAGGGTAGCAGACTCTACTGCCTGTAGTAGTGATAATGAGTCATTCACCAAACAAGGAGCAATGCCTAATTACCAAAAAGGTCCAAATTCTGCTGGGGTAAACCCATGTGACTTAAATCATCAAAACAGTAGGGACATGCATACTGACGAGCATAACCTTACCATATCTCCAACTACTTTCAATGATGTCATGTCAAAAAGTCCAGATGCATCTGGTAAGTCCAAGCACCCACGGTCACCTTCTTGGACTGAGGGTATTAGTTCTTCAACTGTCCAAAGCATGAAATTAAAGAATGTGTCAGAATATATGATTAATGCTGCTAAAGAAAATCCAAAATTAGCTCAAAAGTTACAGGATGTGTTGTTAGAAAGTGGTGTGGCTGCACCTCCTAATTTATTCACTGAGATTTGTACTCCAGAAATAGAAGATCCACTGACTGAAGAGATGCATTCAATTGAAGATAAATACAGGAGGAAGATAAATAAGCCTGAGTTAAAACAGAAAACTGAAACTGGTGGTAGTCATGGGCCCTTCCTGCCTCATCTTCCTAGCCACATGCTCCATCAGAAAGTAAATCTCTCTAGGTCGCAAATGGATGCTACTAAATCTGCAGCTGGATTGAGTGTTTGTCGCAATCAAGATTCCGGAGAAACCATTAAAAATCCTGTATATGAAATGTCTGATGAACCATTGGTGCAGGAGTCTCCGTTGCAGCTGGTTAGACATATGCCTGTTGCTGCTGCTGCTGCAACAGCTGCTGTTGTTGCATCTTCAATGGTAGTTGCAGCAGTAAAATCGAACGCAGACCTGAATTTGGAAGTTCCTGTGGCTGCGGCAGCCACTGCAACTGCTGCAGCAGTTGTAGCTACAACTGCTGCTGTCAGCAAACAATATGAGCATTTGGAACCTTGTTCCCGGATGCAGCGTCTTTCTCGAGGTGATGAACCAAATCTAATAGAGAAAAATGAAGTTATTTCTGTCAATGAGCAGCAAGCTAGCTTTCATGGTAATGATGAAATTAATACAAATGAAAGGTCTGGTGATTCTCATCAAGAAATGGATCGTACTTCAGAAAAATCCACTGGAACGGAAAGTACAAAATCTGAAAATGCACTGCAGGATGTTGTCGAATTTGAAATAGCATGGGAAGATATCATTCTTGGTGAGCGGATAGGGCTTGGTATGTTTCTCAGGAGCCCTTTAATTATATGTCAAGTTACATCATGTTCCTAGTTTTCTCTGAATTTTTAGTAAGAAAAGAAACATAAATATTTTTTTTATATCGCCTTTAGTAATTCATGTATTTTTTACTACTTAGGTTCTTTTGGAGAGGTGTATCATGGAGATTGGCATGGAACAGTGAGTACTTTTATTGAAAAATGTTTTTGTTCTTCTACAAATTTCCTTGATGTTGGTGTGTGTGTGTGTGCGCGCTTGAATATCTTTAGGAAAAAATAGGTTATTACAAGCTTCAGAGTTCATCCATAACTTGCATGTGATCTTACTTGCTGAAATTGTAGTGTTCCATTTGGGACCTAAACTTCAACATGGAATGATACTTTAGCCCTTGCTGCGGCTACTAATTTAGTCTCCCCTAGAAAAAAAACAGTTTTTTTTAAAACCTGATTCATCAACATGATGTTGATGTAAACAAAAAAATAGATGAGTATTTCAATATTTAAAACTACTCATGCCATCAGATAGTTGAAAAGATCTGAACATGGGACTTTGCATTCTTGAATAAGAAGATTCTTGTTATATTGTTAGAATAGACAATGGATTTCCTAACTTTTTTAGTGGAAATATTTGCCTATATTCACATCTTTCTATATGAAAAAACATTTATCTAACATTCCTTTTTAATGTACTTGTTTATCTGTGTGTCTGCTGATGTGTTATCCTTTTTCTGATAAAGGAAGTTGCTGTCAAAAGGTTTTTGCATCAAGATATCTCTAGTGATGCACTCGAAGAATTTATAAGCGAGGTAGCTATCTCAAATTTCCGTTGCAGCGTTGTTTATTATTGAATAAACCTACATTCCCCATTCTCATTACTATTAAACAGCTTGGCTATTACTTTTAGGTGTTAAATAGCAGGTGTTCCGCTATTGCTGGTATCATGTTTTAACATGATTCAAATAATCTCACTGTTTAACATATTGGGCAAATTTCATGTTAGGATCTTAAAACTTAATTCAGCTTCCTTGAAGTCCATTTCCTAAGTTGCCGGAACTAATTCTTGACAATCTTTTGAAAATATAAGGTTTGAAACTTTGAAGACAATGTAAAATTCCTGGTACTATATATGATAGTTGTCCACAAATGTAGCCGCTGACGCAGACAGGAATTTCATATTGGGGGGAGTGGAAGAGGTGTGTTTACGTTGAGGGGGGCCCATTCGCCGCTCATTCACCCCCATTTTTATACCCCCTACACCTCTTGCATTAAAAAATTGAGGGAGGCCAAAGCATGACTTGCTGATTAATGCACTGTGCCTTTGGGAGCTTCTCATTCTGTTTAGCTAACTAGTTAGGCATGAGGCATCTTTTGAATGCCTGTAAAAGTCCATCTGATATTATTGTTCCAGCATGAAGGAAAGTGTTAGAGTAGGTTTCTATCAATGACTGCTAGTCTAAGTTAGGTTGTGTTTGTGGTGTACCAGACCTAACCTCTATTCTATATAAAGATAGGGTTTTTTCATGGTAAGAAAAAAGGATTTGTATTCACTGTTATCTGGCATTAAGTTTTGGCTTCATTTTCTTACATGTATGTTACTGATTTTTGTTTCAGGTGCGAATAATGAAACGGTTGCGACATCCAAATGTCGTTCTCTTCATGGGTGCAGTAACTTGTGTACCTAATCTGTCAATTGTTACTGAATTTCTACATAGGTATCAGGATTATAGTTTTCTTCTTTCCATTGTCACCTTCAGTATTTCCCATGACCTACTAAGGTGTAATGTTATGTAAGATTCCAGACAGTAGGTTGTTTCTACATGTCTTATTCACTGTATTTAGGATTATGCTCGATGACCAATGAATAAGACAGTGGATAAGAATTAGTAAATTTATATGGCAGAAGCTAAGGCTTCATATTCAGTAAATTTCAATTTTACACTTTAAGCAAATAAGAATTAGTATAGGAAAGACGATCAACATAAATCTTCTTCTTTCCATTGTCACCTTGAGTAATTTGTATGACCTACTGAGGTGTAATTTCAGTTAGTGGTTTCTACATGTCTTTATTCACTTTATTTGGGATTTATATTAAATGACCAATGGAATTTCTATATTTCGCTTCATATGACTCGTTCCAAGCTGGGTTCATTGGACAAATTTATATGGCAACAGCTAAGGCTTCATATTCAGTAAATTTCAACACTAAGAAAATAAGAACCAACAGGAGATACAGCATGAATTTTAGCATGTATCCTACTGACAGTTCTAGTTTCTATATCAAATATTAACCTTGCAAACTTATTTTCTTTATGACAAATACGTTAAATTCTAGGCAAAAAAATAAAAATAAATAAAAAGATGCAGCCAATTTCAAAATATTGTCCTTACTCCATTAACAGACTTGTGTGATGTAACCAGAAAGGAAAGGAGTTAGTTCCCAACAACCTAGTGTGGTAGCTTAGAGTGTCTCACAAATGCCATGCTGGTATCTTGGATTCCTAGAAGACGACTGAGTTTAATTTAAGATGAGTAGAAGGAATAATAGAATGGGCCCATGCCTAAATTTAGGAATTTGGCTATTGTAGAAGCAATTTTTATTGCAGAATTGGAAAACCTAGCATATGATGCACATGCCAATATGGGAATGCATATGTCTTTCTGTTGCACTGTTTTCTTGACTGATTTTCTTTTTTTGTGTTGCTTTGCACAATATCTATATCTCAGATAGAAAAAGGATTTCTTGCAATCCTCAATATATTCAAAATGTGGTTTCCTTGAGTCGGATATCTATAGTTAATGAGAAGGACTGGACTTTATGAAATGTTCTTGAATAAGGGGTTGCTCCAGTTCCTTTTTCTCATTTCTGCCTGCCACATAGGTTCTTTTTGCACCTAATATATGAAGAACCCCTCTCCCCTCGAACAGTTCCAAATTTTCAAGGGTGTTTTACTTCTTTCTCTTTAACATCTTTCTGGTTTAGGAAAATAGGGAATACATACCTTTGCACCCCAGTGACATTTTGGTTCTAAAACGCTAGTCTGGAAGAACTAATTGCTAGTTTAAAATTGGCTGGAATTCTTCACTGCTCTGGAATTGCTAGTGTTTTGCAGACATGATAATCTCATATGTATCTAATACTGCATGTTGTCTTGTGGTGAAAATTCATACTTTGACATACCAAAACAAGGTTAAATTTTCAAGGACATCTGTTTAACTCCTAGTTGGTTGAACTAAATTATACTCATAGTAAATATTATTTTTATGCTAAAATTGACTCACTAATAATATTTGGTAGATTGTGACATGACCATAATTTCTTTGGATTATGTGGCAAAATTTTGAGGGTGATTACTGTCCATAATGGTAGCCATGTAAACATGAACTGTCAGACTTTTTCTTTTATTTTGAGGGTTAGTGCACTTTTTTTTTGTTTTTACATATTTGTGTTTCCTTTGGTTATTGTACTCATAATAGCAAATGTTTGTCCAATATAGCTGCTGTATTTAACAAGCTTTAACTGTGTTGATGTTTACTAGTGTTTTGAAGCATGTAATCTGCATTGCAGAGGCAGTTTGTTCCGCTTAATTCACCGACCCAATAATCAACTTGATGAAAGGAGACGTTTAAGGATGGCTCTTGATATTGTATGATTATGCAACTCATTCTCAGTATATTTGTTGTCTGCATATAGTTAGATTTTGATGTGTTGTATCTTGTCCTAGTAATTTTTTATATTATACTTGAATTACAAGGCTCGGGGAATGAATTATCTGCACAATTGCACTCCTATTATAGTCCACCGTGACCTCAAGTCTCCAAACCTTCTCGTGGACAAGAATTGGGTTGTGAAGGTAATCTAGCTTTCATTATGTTCATATATATATATATGAATTGGGTTATTCACATTTTATTTTTCAGTTAATTTTATCACCCATGTATTCATGATATAGGTCTGTGACTTTGGTTTATCTCGTATAAAGCACAACACTTTCCTTTCTTCGAGGTCAACAGCTGGAACAGTGAGCAAACAACCAGCCATTCTTTTTTCCATACTCATTATTTATTTTTCATAATCTGGCGGATTCATTTAAGTATACTTGCAACTTTCTTCTCTTTTCCTTTCTGAACAATTCTTCAGCATGCTTATTTTTTGTAAGGCATGCCCTATTTTTTTATGTAGTTCCTTTACCAAGTGCAGTGTGAATTACTATAACTGTCAAAGCTTCAGAATGTAATCATCTAGTTTCTTTATATACCATCCAAGGTTTAAAATCTCGTTTCGTATCGATGTTTCGGTCCTAGACCGGAACGATACAGTTTCGGTATCGTATCGTGCCGTTTCGATACCGTTTCGGTATTTTTTTATTTATATATAGT
>JBAMIB010033334.1:0-16096 GCA_037177415.1 Kaempferia rotunda
TGTGCTAATGCTAAATTATTCTCTAGAAGGAGTGTGTTGTAGGTCCGACTATAACGTCTTTAGGAAGAACCGCTACATCTCCATAAGAACTTAGATGCAGTGTTAAATATGCAAAAGTTCTCACATTATATGTTGGAAAAGAACAAATATTATAAGGAAACTAATTGTCTAAAATTTGTAATATGAAACCTAGGAAATCTCACAAGTAAATCAATGAAGGTTAAAAGAAGAGTTAATATTTTGTGTATAAGAGACAAAATAGGCAGGAGTGAAGGTAAAAATGAATAGATGATAGAGAATTCAAATTTTAAGTTATGATACGAAAGAGTGAAACAAGAAATGAAATAGGCATTGTAGTAGATAGTTTGCTAAAGATGAAGTAGTAAGAGTAATTAGAAAGGAAGATAGGATTATAGCACTCAATATAATGATAGTGAAATAAACTATTAAAGTAATTAGTATATATGCACAAAGTAAGATTAGGTAAGTCATCAAATTTAGTATTTGTGCACCTAAGTAGTATCTAAAAGAAAAAAAAATTGAGGGGTTTGAGTTAGAAAGTAAAAAAAACAGAACTCTTTTTATATATATATTTTTAACAATTGCAAAGATATCTATCAGCCTGCCAAGACAATGAGTTGGAAAGTTGACCATGTGCACAGCTTTTGAATGAAAAGGAAAGAGAACTGGTTTGTAGGATAATGGAGTATATATAGTCTGACATAGGCACCAAGAAAGTGGGAAAAAGAACTTTCAATGAAAAAACAAATGGCAAATAAGATAATAGTAACACTATTTTGATACATGTGATAATTAGCTAATAGTAAATAATTATGTATATAAGATTGAGATATTAAAAATATATAGCTAAAGTAGATAGTATTCAACTTATCGTTTCACTCGATTGCAAGTAGTTCCCTTGACGTAATTAAGGCAAAGATAAATATTCTCTCTTGTGCTCATAGGGTACGCAACAGGATGCCTAAAATTAGAAATTTGATATTTTCCACATAGTAGGATGCATGTTAGTTATCAGCAGATTTCTGTTAAATTACATAGAGGAATTGGTCCTGGAGATACTTCAAAGGTATGTCAACCTAACAACAATGTAACACATAAATATGGCTTGAGATTGACACAAAATGATCACATTTGGAAAAATGATTATAGCTTCAAGAGGAACTTGGCACAGTTACATTTGCACTCTTCATTTTGGAAGTAGAAATTTAGCCACCACAGATGCTTCAAAAGAATTGAGAAGCTTGAAAAAAACTCCAAGTTCAGCAAGAGATTTCACCTTCCATATTTGAACAGAACTCAACACGTTAACATAAATTATTATTGGATCTGACTATGCTCTATCTGAAAGAGTAATATAGAGTTCATTGTCAATGATTTTTAGTTTACTACTTTTGTTATTGTTTTTATACTCATATAAATCCTCCCACTGTATTCAAATTTTTCTTTCCTTGGCTCATGGTTTCTACTGTGTTTGGAATTTCAATTTTGAATTGGTGTATTTGGCATAATGTTTCATTTTCCAGTACAAAGGAGATAGACTTAATACACACATCGCTATGTATACAATTTGTCTCCTTAATATCATGAGTTAATTGGTATTAACAACTTTCTATAGGAGCATCTGACAACAACAAAGTGGTACCAGAGCAGCTGACCTAAACAGGGGAGCTCACAGAAGATTTTCTAATCGACAGAAGGTTAATAATTTGATAAGATCTTCAAATGTCCAAATCAAAATGATAGGCTATTGAATACTAATTAATTATGGTATCATTGTTATAATTACAGGTGTATTAACTATACAATCAAACTAATTATTTTGATCCTAATATTGTCATTTATCTATTAAAAGAGTGTAAAAGAAAATTGATATCAGTCAGCCAAGTAAAGATTATGAAATGTCAGTAACACCTGAAGCTCAAGATTGCAGTAACAAATAAAAAGAATGACGACTAACAAACTTACCTCTTTATTGGATAAATAAACGGTTCCTAAATTATCTGTACTCAAACTTTGGAGGTGGCATGCTTGGTGTGTCAAAGCTCTCCAACACCTCTGCCTTGCTGCCTCCTCTTTTTGCATCGTTTTCTTCCTGCTTTTTACCACCGCCAAAAAACCCTCCAAACCAGCTTGAAGAAGATGAAGTTGAAGAGGAAGACGAAGTGCTGTCAGAGGAATCAAGTTGGAAGGGCACGTGCTGTAACCCTGAAGCAGGAGCATTATACGGGATAACTGAAGCAATGTTAGGAGGGGTAACTGGGACGTTGGGATCCTCCAAGGGAGGCAGGTTCTGTGGGACACTGAGGACGCGATTGAGCATGATGCCGGCGCCCTCAATGAGCGCGAGTAGGATGCCACCGAAGAGAGCAGACCGAGCGGCAGGACCTGCACCCTGGCGCATCTGGAGGAACCCCCCAGTGGCGGCTCCCGCAAGGATCGAGTTCCAGGGGTCCTCCTTCTGACGGAGATAGACCATTGAACAATCGAAAGTGGAGAAGAGGCCGCCCCAGACGGCAAAGCTGCCCCCAACCCGGGGGGCGTTCATGCGGACGGCCTGGACACCTCCGGTGAGGCGCTCTCCGTTGGGGGAATTGTAGAGGCCCTTGATGAAGTGGAAGGCGGAGCCACCGACCGCGCCCATGCCGAACGCGCCGCCGACATCGTCCAGAATACGGTCGGGGCAGGGCTCTCGCGATGTCTCCGGCGTGCCCATCGCCTGCTTCGCACGGCTCCTCGGCGACGAAGAAGAAACCCTAGAACTGCGTTTCGGTGCCGCCGCAGCGCAGACGCGTAACGAGAAAGGACCGAACGATTACCAGCGCAAAGACTTAAATACTGCGAGCCGGCGATTATTTGCAGCTGGTCTGGTTAGAATCGTGGTTCGGTTCGTCATTAATAAAAAAAATGGAGAAAAGATTAACAAAAAAAAACTCACGTTCGAATAAAAAAGAAGAACGTGTTAAACTTATATTCCGTGACTCGTTTAACTACATGTAAATGAAATATGTAATAAAAATTTATTAAAAAATATTGTTCATCATATTATCATATATTTAAAAAATAATAGCAACTGGCCTTCTATAACTTTTCAATTTGTAGTATATAAAATAGATGATGCTATGATATTTAACTTTTCAAGATACATAAACTAAGAGATATTCAATCTCATCCAAGTTGGATAAACGCATGAAAGCCAAAAAGATTGAACAAAAACAACCTTTCCCCATAGTGTCAGAAACAATATAGCCATCCTAAACAGCAGCAAGAAATCCTATCACACACCCTTACAATTTTCCACAAATTGTCAAAACTAACTTGACATCGTAAACCAACAAGCTCTAAAATTAGAAAAATAAATAGAACGCAATGATTTTAAAAAACAGCTGATACATACATTCTTATTGTTTAACATACCTAAGGTACAATAACACCTATGTTTCTATCACACATACAGAGAAGAAGATCAAAGGCTAACTTAAAAATCCACCTGAAGAAGCAGAACAACGTATAGTGACTAAACAATTAGGGTGAGTTGAAGTTTCGGACGGTTGGGTTGTGGCTCGACTACCTCCATGTGAATTCTCACCGTCTGCAGGATGCCATAAGTTATTTTTGACCCAGCCTTGGCCACTTTTTGATGTGCCTCATCCACCACCCAATCACTACTTCCTTTATCCCCTTTGGCCACCAAGAAGACCGGTCCTTCTATCCCAAACCTGAAAAGCATTGCAAAAGATTTGCAATCAACATTTTGAAAAATATTTGTTGCACTCCAATGTCATAGCAGTAATCAATACTAACATGATTGAGAGGAAAAATGAACACATAAATCAATTCCATGAAGTATTGTGGAATATGTAGTCATGCAATGTTCAATCAAAATATATAAATAGGAAACAAAATCAATATAATTAAGCAATATTATCTTTTAAGTTTAAATAGGGCACTTTATACTAATGGTCATTTGTTTCAAATATTATGGTTTCCTAGAATACTTTTTCCTCATATTGCAGTCTTTGGTACAATGTGAAAGTGATATCAACTGAACAAATCATGTTGCTAGATGAAAAATGGGGCTTTCCAGGGTAACACCATCCTACCCACCTGTCCACTCCTCACGAGCCCATCCCCTCCACCCCTATAACTGCAACCTCCGGGGACTCAACCAGTCAACCTGCACCAACTTTTAATGTTGTCACCTCTTTTCATTCTCATTGGCTACTTCATCCCTCAATGAGTCAATCTCCATGCCTCAACCTACATCAATGTTGACCCCTTGGCTAACCCTAGCCACCCTCTACTCAAATGAGCACCCCATCAAGCCAATCCACCCCGTCTAACCTCCTCTTGGCTTCAGTAGTTACATTGTGAAGTGGCATGCACAGGAGCTCGAGCTCGAGCACAACACCTAGGAGGTTAGGGATTGACACAGACATAAGCAATTTATTTCATTACAAATGATTGCAGTAGGTGACATCAACATGCAGCAACTTCACGGACAAGCCATTGCTGGTGGTGCAACCAGACAAGCAAGGAATGGAAGGGAAATATTTTAATTGTACAGAGTCAAACAAGGGAAAACATCTCATAAAATATTTTACACAAATATCTTCTTTTTTGAAGAAATGAACCGTAGGGGCAAATATAAATGTCTAATGGCCTATACAAGAGCAAATGCATAAATTATTGTCCTGTATATGAGGCATATGTATGGTACTTTTTTGGTTAAATATATAATGGCACTTGATATCAAAAGATGAGAGGATAATAATACTAGAAATACTATAACATATAGCATATGTATTGATGCGGCTTTTGGTCAAGATAAATAATGACACTTGATATCAACAAGATGAAAGGATTATAATAGCGAAAATATTAATGGAACATACTTGGGAACAAAAACTATAAATCCATTTGATTTGATCTTCAATATCCTAGCCTCAGTGTCCGTTGGCCTGCAAAATAAATGGTGCAAACTAGAAAATATAAAAAATTCAAAAGAAAATGATATAAAGATTCAGATACAAAACTTTACCGATTCCTGAAGAATATAACTGTGTGAAGTTCAACTGAGGCTCGGCTGGCCATCTGAGCATTTCGATGTCGATAATTCAAATCTGTAAGATATAAAATTATAAGTCAAAAATAATAAAAGGATTGTACACAAGGTGACATAATCTTAGAAAACTACAGAGGGCATTCAAAATTGAGACAAGGAATGAGCACCTGTTAAGACATGCAATCAAGAAAATGTATAAATCTTGAGAACAAAATAAAAAGCTATCCACTATAGAAAGAAGGAAACTAGAGAATAACCACTAGCGGAGCAACAAAAAACAGAAAACAAAACAGATAAATAGAACATTTACTTGGGATCTTAAATTTATCCATGAACATTCTAGGTTTGAAAAATACCTTGAACTAAGGTTTGAAATCTCAAGTCATGCAAAAGTTTCGGTTTTTTACTAGAACGATATTGCTTTGGTATCATGTCAATGTTTCGATGCATGGTGCCAAAAATTGATTTGAGTTGAAAAAAGAAAGATGAAACATAAGAAAGAGACATTATTGGTATGTTTTAAATCCTGTACCATGTTGAGTGAAACGATAAAAATATATTTTTCTATAAATTACCGAAACTTGATACCACTCAGCACAGACGATATTCATTCCTTTATTCCGTCTCCTTCCTTCAACCTCCAAGGCTCCAACTTGTCACCGACACCATGCATTGGACCATCGCCGTCGGCACAACACCGAAATAGTATCTTTACGATCAAAGACCGAAACTACAAGATGGTTCAAGAGCTTGAACCTTGGTGCCAAGTGATATCGAGTTTCAGTGATTTACCCTAATGATACATTTTGACTGTTTCATCCGGCATGATATAAGATTACAAACCATGCCTAGAACCCTAGAAGTACCTCTATTGCACTGTTGCACTTGCCAATATATGGCACAGCAAATATTGTTGAAATTTATCTTTGAGCCACATCATCTTACAGGTAAGGTCTTTGCTTGGTTATTAGTGAGATTGAAGAGACCTGAATCAGGTGATCTAACTGCTAAGATTGATAGAACAACAATTTTATTTGATCGAATTAAAAGTTATATGACCTCAGTCATTGCTCACGCGAGGACTTACTAAAGCCTGCAAAAGGCTTCCTATATTTTTCTCACAAGTTCACCACCCATCAACTCACTACTACCCACTATCCAATCACCTAAGAAATTCACATCAACATTTAGGAACTTTGCCACAAGTCGAAGGGGCTCCCCTCATTCAAAAAATTCCATTACAACAACCAAGAAGTCTAGACAGAACCAAGCTGCAATCATTGAAATTTATATGACCTCAGTTAATATCTCATAACAAGGAACTCACTGTTGAGTAATGGGGAAAAAGTTAGGGAGTCCAATCCAAGATTTCTTATATTTATTATTCATCATAGAATTACACTTAAATATGTAATGTTTACTAATTACATTAAGCCCATCAACATGGCACTCCCCATAAATTGGCTCAAAGATATTATGAAACTAAAACATATAATGAATCCTAGGGTTGTAAACAAATTGATTAGCAAATCTACTAATCTACTAATAATCATAATGTTGACAAGATTAGAGCTGACAAATGATGTGATAATCTCATTTGATTATACTTCACTGACAGAGTCAAAAACTATCTGTCTTTTGTGCTCATAAGATACCAACCACAAAAGTTGGTAGCAAAGACAGTTGATGTTATCTGAGTTAATGGCCAACCATGGATTTATGGCTGCCAGGCATAGAACACAAGTAGTCTTGTCTTCAACAATGCTTGTAAGCTTTGAAAAGTCAAGCAAAGGTCTTGAAGACATTGTGCCTCACTTGGAATGAGATGCAAAATTAGGCAATTTGGTGGACTTCATACTTTAAAAAAAACCAGTATATGACATTTAAATAAGTTTGATAAATCATTATTCAAAATACATAAGGATTGGAAATTAAGTCTTACTGTCAGCAATGGATGTAAGCTGTGGACCATCCATGAAAATTGGAGGAAGCCTGGCAATTCCTAGTGCAGCAGCCAATAACCGATGCACAATAACATCTGCAGAGAAGAAAAAAAATCCAATCTTAAACTACTATTTTAACAGCCTTTCGTTTACCACAAGGACTCAGATAAAGCAGGAACAAGGAAAGAACTGACATAATAGTTGATAAATAGTGTAAAAAAGATAAATTCATTAACAATAAAGAAAATAATTAGGAGCTTTCGAAGCTTTTCTTTAGCTAGCAGAAAGGTTTCATATGAATGTCATTATACAAGTTGATAAACATTTGCTATACAAAATGCAAGTGATGTAGGTTTTCCAATGCTACTCGATCTTGAGTCATTAGAAAGCTCCAAGTCCAAAAGAATGAAAAACTAAAAAATGTGGAATGATAAAAGCATCGTGCAAGACTAGTAGATAGGTGAAGAGGTCAATGAGCTTTAGGAAAGAGAACAAATTGAAAGAATAAAGCAATAACCATGACAAAATTTATGAAATTTTCACAATCATAAAAATTAATCATCTACATGATGGACTATTTGCGAAGGGAACAAGGCAATGTCTGGGTTTTCCATTTGATTTGGTTGGATGCAGACTATGTTTCATAATCTACCTGGTCCTAACTGAAGACAACTGTATCTGGGGACTGCACAATCTATATACGATTCGATTTTGATGGTTGTTGCATTGATAGGGAAGAGGGAATATAAATTGGATACATACATGACTTGCAAATAAATTAAAAATCCTCAATATAGATTGGCATCAATGAAAGGGACCCAGATAAATTATAAATAGTGAGAAAAACCACAAAGTGGAAATGAGGATTGAGTAGTAGAACCAAACCGTGTCAACTGGAATTTCATTTTTTATGTCAACATGATTAATTAAAAAGCAAGAAACTGACCTGCATATCTACGGATTGGTGAAGTGAAATGGGTATAAATAGGTGCTGCTAGACCATAATGAGAAAACTCAGATGGGCTCAAATCTCCACTAGAAAAGTAAATGGCCTAAAATTTGACAGATTAAGTTCATGTTACAACATTTGCACCTGTAAATAAACTAGTACAAATTTTGGCCTTCAATGTACCTGCGTCATGCATCGGGTTGCCAAAATTCTGATTAGTTTATTGAAATATGGATCGTCTCCCTGCATAAGCTCTTATTGAGAAATTTGCACACACATTTGGCATAAATACTTACACAGAGAAGTGCACAATTCACAATGTCAAGATTAATTGATGTGTTCTTACAACTGCCCGATCAAGGGAATCAGCTAATGCTTTTGAAGATGAAACATCCAAATCCAAACCAACAGCAGCACCAGTTCGCAATAATGGTTCAAGCATCTCCTTGGTGGGGCTAGGATGACGCCTGTACACATAGCCAATTAGGTTACATCAACTATTATCGAATAATGTTTCAAGAGAAAAAACAAAAGGCATTAGGCATCGAATGAGTGTCTATAGGCTTGCCTCAGCAAGTTACTTTAACCGTGATATATATATCTATACAACTAACAAAATCAAGTCACAAGACAATTTTGGGTTCACAATATAATAGATTATAATGCATTAGACTGAATCGCCAATACATTCATATTAAAAGAGAGAAATCATCTGAAATCCCTCAAACCCTCTAATCCCAAACAAGGGAAAAGCAATCCATATATTTCTGAGAACCTCAAAAATACTCTGGATAACAAAACATAACCAGAAAAAAAGTTCTCAATTATTAGAAAGCACTATGTTGCTGAAATCCCTAAAAATGACTGGAGGATTACCATAAGCACTCTAAGTTATTAAAAAAAAATAGCCCATTATTGTGTTTAGATTGATAAATTAATAAAGTACTGAACGTGCGGTAGCTAGCTATTCCATTTTATACTAGTTCCTATTGCTACCTACTTGATTCTGATGAACAAGTCCTACCTAAGAGAACTGAAGAAAAAAAATACATAAGAAAAATGTGACAAAGCATCTATCCTCACAATTGAATCAGAAGATTTTATTTATTAAAAAAATATGCATACAGATAAATTACAGAGTGAGCAAAAGCTTCCAAAAAAAAAATAACATATATATTCAAGAGCAACTAGATATGATAAATCATGGATACCTTAATAAAGAGCATAAAGGAAAATGTTTCAAGATCTTTTCTGCAACTGAAACATTTGCAGCCAACATAAACTCCTCAATCATCTGATTAGCCTCACGAATTTGGTACATACCTACAACAAAAATAAAAAATAAAAAAATAAGTTCTCTGTGAAATGAAAGAAAAGAAACAATTCCATATATACCTATGTCTAGAGGATCGTGAGTTTCAGTGTCAATTTGAAATTTGACTTCAGGTGAAGCAAGTGTAAGAGCTCCTCTTTTAATTCGTCGAAGTCTCATTATCTATCTAGGCAGAAAATATTTAGGTTCAAACCATCAAATAAATCTTCTGAATAAGATTTATACAACAATGGCCACCTAATGGCTAAAGTAGTAAACAATTAAACCAGACAAGCCAACCTTTGCTAATGAATTTAAATTTCGCAGATCAGTTGTTAGTGGATCCATCAACCGGCTGCAAGAAGCATTCTATTCTTAGCAGCTTCACAAGAAATTTAGCAAGTAAAGGAAGACATCAATCAAACAAAGTAAAATCATTCCAATAAATTTGAAAAGAGATATTGAAGGTGCTTCAGTGGTCTTACAATTTGTTATCACAGGCAATAAAAACTTATTAACCCAGTGGTCTTACAATTTATTTAATCATCTATGCTTATTATTTTAGGTGCTTCAGATTAAGAAAGTCATTTCTATTGCCATTAAAAAGTAAAATACTAAATATAGGAAATGGCTAGTAGCTTCCTTAACAGCAGAAGTCTTCATTTATCAGCTATAGGTAACTATATCAATTCCCTTTAAAGTGAAAAGTTTTGGAAGTGCCAAACTTCAGAAGTATCAGGATCACTACTTCACAAAATATAATTATTGAACCCATTCTGAACAATGAGCTAGAAGGGCTAACTAGCTCAGAAGTAAATGAAGATATAAGTCTATTAAATTATACTTATGGTTAATGATCAATATATTAGCAGAAATAAGAAAAACAAGAACCTATCATCCATCCTCGCTTGGGCTTCAACATAAGACAATGCAGCACATGACTTGATAGCACTTTTTGTGTATCTAGTTGATACTATATTAGCATCAGGTGTTAGTTCCTGCCATGGAAGGAAAAGGAACTTCTATAAATTGAAGTAGAAATCAACTCAACCAACATGAATGGAGTACACAACTCATTGCCATAAAAAGAGGTACTAAAGATTCATAGGGTACACAATATCATAAAGAATTCAATATTCAAGTATACAAAACAAATTTAAAGAAAAAGCATAGTAAAGCTATGTTTTCGAACAATGATCCAATATTGATCATAACAAACATTTCAGATGTACTAACCCAACAGTGCTCCAAAATCAAAAACGGAAAAGAAAGGACCCATTGACATTATAGCCATCAGCATATCATTTCATAATACCTACTAAGGAGACAAAATTAAACTATCTAGAATTTGGAATTTGGTCCAACCTTGACTTTGTTAAGAACCTTAAGTACCAAATACCAACAGTGCATATCATGTCATCAACTAAAAAAAAAATCTATATGTGTCCTTCAGCCATATCAATATTCAATAAAATCAAAGAAACGTTTCCATATCCTATACCTTAATTTAGATATTCACAAATAGTGGAAGTACATCTCCTAGTTGGTATTGCCATTGTTCTTACAAAATTCAGTACATGAAAAAAAAAATTGGGATGGAGATTTATAAACAGCAAAATTAGAGCACAAGCTCTCTTAGTGGTTCCTTCTCAGCACAAAAAAGGATTTTAGTAATCTTAGCATTTGGAATTTCACAGATATCCAATAATCCAATCCTTCTAGAGTCATCTAAAAGATGCAGTAAAATGTAAATGGTAAAATGAAATCAAAGTTACCCATATGACAGAGAAAGACAGCCTCTCCACATCAGAACGTAGAGAACAAATATCTACATGAAACAACACACAAGGGTGAGAATCCAGTTAGTTTTCCTACTTTAGAGACCAGTTCAAGCCAACTCATTCCTAATTACACCAGAAATATGTGCAAGTTGTAAATATCAATAGACAATAAACCAAAAAAGGGGAAGAAGAAACCTTCAGTCAAAGATTTGGGAAGCA
The DNA here is from genome assembly GCA_037177415.1 of Kaempferia rotunda. Taxonomy (NCBI): domain Eukaryota; kingdom Viridiplantae; phylum Streptophyta; class Magnoliopsida; order Zingiberales; family Zingiberaceae; genus Kaempferia; species Kaempferia rotunda. Next base: position 11,288 of record JBAMIB010033334.1, read on the forward strand.
TGTCAATCCGCCTCTCAACAAGATAAACTGATGTGCCCCTCTGGGACGCCTCTTCATCCAGGGGAGTGCCAGGAAGAACAAAATTTGTGACATCAGCAATATCTGGTAATGTTATGATAAAGGATCCCAGTGCATTATCAGGCCACGCAAACAAGAGATGCATACACTTCCTAAAAATTTATGAATACTACAAAACTCACACCCTGTTTTATCTAATCAAACTCACTGTTTCACCACTCTAACTGCCTACGAACTTTCTTAAGAAACACAAACTCAAGGCAATTTCATCAAAGAAGACTTCTCCTGAGATTTTGTAGCTCTTCATAGGGAGTAGTTTTTCATCAAACAAGAGATGCATCAGTAGTTAGCATGTTTTGCTGAAAAGTTAGCATCAGTTTTGTACACGATCAGTGGTATTATATGATAGCAGCTCTGACCTGAGTAGGTAGGCAAATCGATTACAATGGTTTCAGCTTTGTATTCAAGTAGGGAAATTCAAGGAATCCTGGTGACCTGACTCAATTATACATTAGGATTAGCAAAGAAACAGCTGCAAAGAAATAACAACTCTTTCGGACTAGGATTCGGTCATTGAATCACCAAATTAGATGCCACAAATCATCAAAATGGTGGGAAACTATACTCTCTTGTGACAGTTTAGCTTTCATTAGAGGAAAGTCAGAGAGAAATTTCCCTAGATACATACAACGGTGGCCTTGAATTCAAAAGACCACACCTCAATGTCATATTAGGTAGTTAGAACTGAGAAACGAATTCACCATATTAATAAAACTGCAAGCACGCATGTTTAATGTAGCATGGAAAATCTTCCCTTTTGAAAACTAGTTATGGTAATGGAAGAGATCAATAACCTGCTAATTTGCTTGTACTTACTTGGATATCAAGAAAGAAACCAGCAAATATTCAAATACCAATCAGCTTGGTCATTTTGAGACAAAATTGCATATATGTGCCAATATCAATAGATAGGAACTGCAACATCAAAATAAACCAACCCAGGAAAACATGCTTTCCAATGGGGTAATAGATCCCTTATACTAAAAGCCAGGCTTTTCAATGACAGGTCAACAATTTACAGCATGTACTGAAACGTACAGAAAATCATTTCAATGACAGTTACATAAATCCATCCCAAACTTAGTCAAATACAGGAAGAGTCCAAATGAATAAATTCAAACTTGAATCCTAGGTCATGCACAATGGTTTGGGTAAAAGTAATTTACTTTTTTAATAGATCCAATTTACTCAAGCAGTCAGGCAGGCCAAAGTTTTGCAAGAGATTCATAGCATAACACAAACCAAGCAAATTAAAGAAATATTAAGTAAAAAAAGGGCAGCCCGGTGCACGATATCTATAAAAATTGATGCAGCAAAGGATGCTGAAAAAGACAGTAATAGTCAAATCAAATCAAGTTATTTTTCACACAAGCAAATTTCACTTTATTTATAACCAGATAAAGGATACGAACTCCCACTTCAAAGTTTCCATTCCCAAGTGGTTTGCAATGTAATGCATCATCAATATCCTTGCAACCTGAGACAAACAAAGAAATGTGACCACCAATATAGCAGCAGAGCAAGATTGATGATGACAACATACCAGGAGGGTCAACACTGAAAACTCTCAAATGCCGCAAGTCCTCTCGATTGGAATTAGCCAAATCTTCTAATGACAGAGACCATGGTAAAGGAGGCAAGCAAGCAAGAACTTGTGATGAAAAGGGCCTTGAATTAATGTCATTCTCAATCAACAAAACCTATTTTAGGAATAGAGATATAATTATCCAAGTGCATTTGTATATATTCTCGCATTTTAAGAATCGCCGACAGGCAAAAATTTTAAATAGAAAGAAAAGCATCCTACTATACGATTACTTGCCTCGGTTTCAGTGTCTCTATCCCCAATTTGGCCAATGGTACGTACATAATGTCCTGATGGATAGCGAGACAAACAATCCCACGAATCCACAGCAACAATAATTCTTTTATCTAGAAGGTTTCCAAGTTGCCGAGTTTGAATTCGAATTTTAGGAATTCTCCGGTCCTTAGAGGCAAATAAAGCATAGGCCACACCAGCACTACCCGCAGGCATCGGCATTGGTTCTAAAGACCCACAATATCTGCACAATAATAATCAAGAGGCAATGTCAACATAAAGCGCAAGCAATCAAAATTGTTCTTTATATGGCAAAAAAGCTATCTCTAGAAAAAGGGCAATGATACACAGTTTTGTATTTACTAAAATGTTAAAGGAAATTAAGACTATATCGAGAATGCCGCAAACTAACTTTGCCTTCACTTCACTTTGGTATCATCAAAATGTGAGCTTCATACAGGGTACAAAAATAGGGAAACCTATACTTGTCCAAAAAATTACAAAATCAAAGTTTAATAAGGAACATGGCAGAATAAGTTAAATCACAAAATGAACAAGTATAGTGCATAGAAAATTTGATTGGTTAACAATTTATCTCAAAAATAAACTTAATACCAAGGATAGCAATTTATGTCATATGATAGACACTACCCTCGTGTGAATGTACAAACTGTACTGAACTGAACTGGCCTAAGCAGTAAGCATGGAATAACTAGGAATGTGTTACTTCCACTCGAAAGATTTAAACATAGAATCTCTGCTATGGTACCAGGCTAAACATGACTGGTTAACCAGTGACTATTGTTATGAAATGCACCAGTATATGATGCTAATTTTTAGTAAGAGATACTCAAATATAAGCCAAAGATGAATTCATATCTTTTGGCTCCCATCATAAAACTTCTTATATAAAGTGACATTGTATCGTTAAATGCCCAACATGAAGCCCAATTCAACCTAAAATTCTTATTCACTAAGGTGGTAGATTTCTTGTTTTGAGAATCCTCATTTGAAGATGAGGGACTAAATAATCTCCTTCTCATTTTCTACCCTCATTAACATTCCCACTTGCCCCTCAGGGACATCAATAGATGTAGTAAGAGACTAGCTCTAATAACACGGAATGGATTGGGTTTCCTGGGCCTTAACATGGTAGCAAACCCACCAATTTAGGATACCTAACTTGATTTTTCCCATAACATGGTATTGAAGCCATAGGTAAGTATCTCGTTTGGTCCCTCCTATCTTTCCATTGTGCAATCTCGATCAAGATCACAGTCTCAGACCACACACAAGACTCTTCCTTTGCCAAGCCTCAAAACCTAGCAGAGCACTGAAAATAAGCCTTCCAATTCACAAACTGATCTCGACTCAAAATCCTTTAAGGTGTCTTGTGACAAGAAGCATCACATCTTCCTTGGTAGTGTCCTCTAGTGAATTGTTCGAGAATAGAAGGTAGACATGACAATTAATGACATGTCTACCGAGTCATCCCTGAATATTTTAGATTAAATAGAGATACGGAGAAGGTAGACATGACAATTAATGACATGTCTTCTAACAACGCAACTAAGGTTGCTTTTGCTGGAAACAAAACTATTCTTCACTAAAAGGCATGATTCACATGGGAGGAAAATTCTCACTGTGCAATAAGAAGTTTGCCTCAACTACCACAAACTAATTATTGTGGTCAATAAAGCAAAGTCCGCCATAAGGATCATGTTGGCTTCTTGCAAATAGCTTGATGAATTATCTCTCTTATGCCCTTTGAGTTAAATGTGGCAAAAGGAAAAAAATCCATGGACTATGAAATTACATGCGGATCATATCTTCTCTGCGTCTTCTTTGCGAACAATCACCTCCTGCGCATCAAAGATGTTAATCCCCTCCACTGAGTGCCTTTGTCGTTGCATCCAAATCGTGTCCCACAATGTTGATTGCTAAAAACAAGGTGTCTAGGTTAGATAGACTTTACCACCACATCTAAATTGTATCCCAAGATTTTGCTCACTAAAAAACACATTTCGAGGATAGTGACTGCCTCCGCCTCCATTTGCTACAAGCAAATGGTAACCATTTGCCTTAGGATATCTTAATATTTCTGTAATAGATATGAATGGACAAAAGTTGTTTCCAGAACAAAACTACCTTGGTGTGATAAGAGAGCATTCTACTTGCAGAATCAATTGTGTGTGTGTGTGTACATGCACATCAATTAATCTTCTAGTGTTCACAACTCCCATAAATGATTGTTTTCATCTAGACATGATAAGCTAAAAGTAAAGATAGATACTATAAGCTAAGCAATTTGCTTCCCTTTATTTCTAGATACAATGTTCAAAAGAAGTCATCAGGTTTCCGATGGAAAACTAAACATAAATCTTTAAAATAGAAGTTATAATTAGCTAGTTCTCCCCAAAAAGATACTATTAGTATATCTTTCAAGAAGGAAAAAAAGACTAAAAAAATATGATTCCGACTCACGAGTGCCAATTCCGCTTTATAATTCCAACAACTCGCCCTGGTGGATGACTTGATACAGGAGGTGAAGATCCACTCATAGGCTGAACTGGATTTTCAAACCTTGGCACGTCATCGGCACTATTAGGCACCAAATGAACTCCTTCCTCATCAACGTCTTAAAGAAATATTATAATAACTCATCAGCCAATGCATATGTGTTTTTAACAATAAAGAAAAAAACATACCGTCATCATCAATGATCAAGGACTTCCCATCACGCCATTGATCCTGAGGCAATAGCTCGACTGCAACTATATCTCCATGAAAAGCCCTATTCATGTTAGCTCGTCCACAAATGACTATTTCCTCACTAATACTCTCACTGCCAACGTAAGCCTCAAAAGGGTTATAGCGGTTCACACGAAGCTTTCCTTGATGGTAAATTCCAT
>JBAMIB010033437.1:0-16095 GCA_037177415.1 Kaempferia rotunda
AGTAAGAAATAATATTATAATAATAATTAATAATTGTTACACATTATAAGAATTGCTGAGTAACTATTACACATCTATTATTAACTATGCAACAACATTACATTAAGGATAATTTAGGGATAAAACATCCGAGATTCCGAGGGATCCCTTCAGACTTTTTTTTAAAAGGGTGTCGATTTATATGATTTAGGACATCATTTTAATTTTTATCCTATTTTTTCTCGGAATATTTTACATTATGCACAGTTATATTATATTTTTTAAATTATTCTAAAAGTAGTTTCTTTATATTTTTATTTATCAGAATTTGATATAAAATTTCTGAAGATTTTTATTTTTTAATTATTATTTTTCGGCTTCTGCGCATGTTAGTAGCGAGGCAAAGAAAAGAATATGGTGGACCTGGGACGCCTTCTCACCTTCCCTAATTAATTTCGTTCGTCAGCCGGCGTAGCCGCTCGCTCGATCTGGAGTGATCACCGAAAAGGCGAATCGAGAGGAGGCGGCCAAGGACGGGGAGCATGGAGGTGCAGTGGGCTCTGGTGGTTCACGGAGTGGTGACGACGCTGGTGGTGGTCTCGTTCCTCTGCGGACACTGGCCCATCTTCCGCGGCACCTTCGTCGAGAAAATTAACTACTTCCTAACTTTCGGCGCTTATGACTACTTCCTGTGAGCCTCCTTCCCTTAGTAACCTTCCTTTAGCCAATTGCTTGTGTAGGTTATTTTGCTCCAATTTTTTAACAGTCGGATGTGGCTTGAAGTTGTAGAGGTGAGAATGAGTCTGGGTGTGGTAGCGCTGATTCTTGTGGCACTTGTTGGGGATTTAGTTGGTACTGTAAGTCTATCGTGATCTGTTAATCGTGTGACATCACGCAGACGCTTGTTGATCAGCAGGTGTCAAGCTGGTCACTTAACAAAATTTTATTCTTCACTTTTAACAATGTTCTTGTATTGATGACTTGGGAATTTGATCTTCTTGCTGTAACTTCATGTAAATTTGAGCGATTTTGGAACCTTTACCTGGAAAGATTATTTATGGAAATTGTTGCAAGAATGGTTCGTTAGATAGAATTTACTGTGAGTTTGAAAGTAAAAGTACAGATAGTATATTATGTTTTCTTTTTCACTTTCTTCGATGCAGGGAATGACCTTTAATTGAGAACAAATATGTAGGGTTGGACAGTGAAATGCAGTAGTGGGCTTATGCTATATGAGAATAACTTATACCGGACAACCTTTAGGGTGGCGGTGGTAAGGGGATGCAATACAGCAAAAAAGAAAAGCTCAAAGAACCAATGAGTCATAACTAATAAGTGTGAATATGAAAGGTTGATGATTCATAGTTGATATGTTATGTGGGCTACAATCTTTCTTGGTTGGCTTTTGAACATTTTCTGCATGTAGGACCAATCAAGTTATACATGGGTAATTTACTGTACCTCGACTTAAATTAGCAAGCGATCTATTCACCTCTTCATAACTCTATTCAATCTAATTTGTTTATCATTTTCCCAAAAGTTTACCATTGAAAAGACTGATCTTCCCTATTAATAATAATTTTGGAAAAAAATAAAGGTATGCCCTTTAATAACAAAAAAATGCTTGTAATTGATTGAACACCATTTAAGAAACCCTTATAGTTTTGCCTAACCATTTTTTTTCTGCATAATTACTTGGAACCTTATTGAAAAAACTATTATCATTCATTTCAAACGCTCAGTTCAGTAGTTAATTCAAAATTTGGAGACTCATGGTATGTAAAGTTATATCTTTTCTCAATCATATTTTTTTCTTTAAAATTTTTTAGATCACTAACTGCTTTTTTCAGTAATTTGTAGTCTGTCATATTATAAGTTTCAGAAGATAGACATCTTTTTATATTTTTCTAATTTGTAGATGTGTTTCCATTGTGTTAAATTTGCGTGAATAGTTACTAAAGTAAACTGTTTATGCATAGAAAATTTGCAATGATTCTGTATGTTCATTAACATGTGTCACTATGTTAAAGAAGATCCTTGACTTTTTTCCCTCTACTTTTTCTATATTCATCCTTTGAGTTAATTATCTCCCACTTTTTTACCCAGGCGATTTGTGGTAGCTGTATTTGGCTCTAAGGGCAAAAATTGTGTTCTTGCAGTTGAGCATTATTGTTGTGATCGGCCAAATCCTGTTTTACAAGTAATGATCTCTTTTCTTCTGTATTTTACCTCATGAAATAAATTTTGAAATTGAGCTCTTACCTTCTCCTTTATGTTCTGTTAAATACATACTCATAATCTGGTTGTGGTTCTCTAATCATTGGACTACTACATTGTTTGCTGATTCGTTCAAGAATATTCCTTTGCCACAAAATGTTAAATATTCCTAATGATTTGGTGTGGAGAACTAGACCTTAAAGTGATTAATACAGTGATTCTCTATTTCATCCATAAAAAATGACATATGATTCATCATATTCATTTGACTTTCTCAGTTTGCATTTTATTTTGTTTGTATTTTGTGCATATTTAACATAGTTTTGATTATTTGTTTGAGCTATTGTTCCCATCTTTCTTTTTGCTAATTTTCCCAAATTAAGGTAAACTGTGGGACCTTGCAATGTTGATTTTGCTTTTATAGAACTTAGGTGATTTGAACTATAAGTTCCCATCAGTTGGTCTCACCCAAAGCTAACTGAATTTGTTTTTAATTCAACAACTCTTTATTGGAAACTTAGCTGAAATTGTTTTGTTTTCATTGCGTGCAGCATGTTAGTTTTTATACAACAATGTTATCCCCAATTATCATTATTATTAGATCCAACAAAGTAGGGGATAAAAAAAGAAAGCAGAATTAAAAAAAGAAGCAAAGCAAAAAAACTGGTGGAAGGTGTCAAAGGAGGGAGGGGAACTTATAAATATGACACGGTCTTCCCGTGACTATCCATATTTCCATTAGTGGGTGTTGATGTCTTGTAACTAATGAAGCTTACTTTAATGCGTGATCAACTTTCATAGCGGATGGTGGGAGGAAAACTAAGGCCTAAAATGTTGGATGGTTTGATTGTCTTATGTTAGATCGTTGGATGAATAGATTGACCTAAAAAATACAATTTCTTTCTCTTGCAAAGCCAAAGTGCAAAGATTAATGCTTTGTTTATCCTACGGCTGGATTGAGGAGGAAAAGGAATCAACAGTGGAAATATATCCTTGGCAGAAAAGAAAAATATAATCAAAGGATCAGCTTTGCTGGAAAGTAACAAGGGAAAGGAAAAGGGAAGAAGCATAAGTCTTGAATTCGTCCCTTGCGACCATGATTGTGGCAAGGCATCTCGTGGTGAGGCCGCGAGGCTTGCCCTTGCAAACACTCTTGCAGCTAGGCCGTAGCTGCCTCTCTGTGAGGTTTCAATCTTGCCGCGAGGCCATCGCTCCTCGTCATGAGGCTGTTACTCCTCGCTGCGAGGCTTGATCTCACGAGGCCGCTCACGGTGAGGCTGCTGTCACCTTGTTGCCAGGTTGCGGCCTCGCTGCGAGGTTGCTGGTGTCTGTGTGGCTGCTCATCAACATGAGTGCCTAGATGTGAGAGTGCATATGGAGCACGAGAGGGAAGGAAATAGATTTCTGCCTGATTTTGATTGGATGAAGAATTGAAGAAAAATGGACCAGTAGATGAATTTGGAACCCATCCTTTCTTTAATTTTACAAAGAGGGAAAATGTCTCAATTTTCATGCAATCCCCTTTCCTTCGTCCATCCTTAGAAGTAAACAAGGTATAAGGACAACAGAATAATAAAATTAATAAGAGAAATCACAAGCTAACAAGAATAGTTTACATGGTTTGGACCCCAGGTCCTACTCCACCACCTAGTGATCCATTACGTGGATCAAGTTCGAAATTCTCACTATAAAAGAGACTCCATGAGAGAGATGGAGACACATTGTATAGAATATCTTCTTACAAATATGAAATGAAAGCACAGAGAAGATATTACAAATGTAGCACTAGAAGCTTAAGAATGAGTAGAGAGAAGCGAATAGCTGCTGTCTGAATTGTGCATTCAAGTTTCCTTTGCACCCCTATTTATAGTAACAAGGGTGCATTCAAACAAAGGATGATAATTCATTTGGATAGCTTCTAGTTTGAATTAGTCGACTCAACTGTTCAATAGTTTACTGTTTATCAAATAAGATAACCTTATCACCTCACACTAATATTCAGTCAACCAAGTCTTGCATCTAGTTGATTGATAACTCTTCTAGTCAATTGGTTTGGATAAGAAGATAAGGTTATTCACCAATGACTTTTATCTAGATAAGATGACTTTTATCTTTATTTGACTCTATCAGGATCCAGACTCATTATGTTGATACCCATGTAGTCGTCTCAATTAGCCTCTATGGTAAACTTATTTTGTCCAACAGTTGACTCCAATCAATCAAAAACCAAGTCTAAGCTTGAGCACAATATTCTAGTTGTTTAAGCAATCAACTAAGCATCCCAATCAATTGAGACAACCATTAAGGTTCAAGAGGTATGCTGGAGTTCAGAGAGGATGATACGAGACATTCAAGGGATTGCAGCCTTGTAGGACGAGGAGATTGAAGCTAGTTCAATAGTTTGGCAAAAGTTGTAAGAGGTGGACTTTATTGGTGAAAGTGAAGCAGTTTTTGTGTTTGATGTATCATAGAGACTAAAGGACCTAACCAACGGTGGACTCATGGAAATGTAAAGCGATGACAACTGGAAGATAGTGGGTTGTGAGAGGTTGTGACTTGTAATCTTTGGGTTCACGATTTCAGTTAGATTGGCTTCATTGAGAACCTTCAACAAGGGAACATGAGTTCGTGATCATAGTCTAAGTATGAGCTTGATCTTAGAGGATTATGAGGGCACACAGGGAATGAGCTTAGGAAAAATGATAATGAGTCATGGTTGTCTCAATCGGTTGGGATGCTGAGTTGATTGTTTAGACAACTAGAATACTATGCTCGAGCTATAGACTTGGTCTTTGATTGATTGGAACTGTTGGACAAAATATGTCTGCTATATAGGCAAATTGAGTCGATTGCATGGGTATGAACATAATGAGTCGACTGGATTCTTATATAATCGAATAAAGATAAAAGTCATTGACGAATAACTTTATCTTCATTTAGTCTCTGATGCACAAAGCCTAAAAACTGCTCCACTTGTTATCCTTCGCTTTCACCAATAAAGTCTACCTCTTGCAACTTCTGTTAAAACTTAAAACTATCGAACTAACTCTAATCTCCTCGTCCTACAGTCCCTTGAATGTCTCATATCATCCACTCTGAACTCCAGTAGACCTCTTGAACCTTGAGCTAAACCAACTTAGTCATGCCAAGTCAACATCACAATGACCACTTCGAGGCACAAGTTCCGTTAGCTTAATGTGCATATTATTGAGTTCCTGCAAACTACATGCACACACCAATAACATGGGCAATGACCAAACTTAATACTCTGCGAAACACATCAAAACATGTTGGTTGAATATGACCACTTGGAGCATGATTACACCAACATAAACATGTTATCATGGTTGACACTTGACATGATTGAAACTCATTTTTGATGTAGCACCAAGATGAAACCCTAAATTGACACAGAGAATTGAGACAAAAAGTATTACTTTGAAGGTGAAAATTACATTTAAACAACACTACTTTTATAGACTCGACTCTAAACACGCTAGGAAATAAATGCCCATAATTTGGGAGTACAATAACTCAATTAAACTTCTACTAAATTAAAAATACCCATTAAACTTTTACTAAAGTAAAAGATATGAAACTACACATTGCTTAAAATTATTAAATTCCCAATTAATTCAAAATAAAATTTATATTTATATTTCCTTGTTTTGTTATTCTCCTTAACCAAAGAAAAGTTAACTCTCGACTAGTTATGAGTGTCTTCAATTAGATTGTCCTTTTAACAGTCTAAGGAGCAACAATAGTATTGCACGAGTCTTGTGCTTTAAGTACCTTAAAATATTTATCATCTTAGATGATCCTTTTAATGAGTAAGAAATTAATGCATTTAATTTCTCCTTGGGACTTCTTTATTTCCATCCAGTTTGGTCGCCTTTCTATCAAATTAGAAAATGCCTCACTCTATGACCACACGTGCTAAGTAGTCACCGGGTATAAAAATGATAATGCTAAATATGATCTTGCGCAAGTATAACCTATGACAAAGTTGGCATCTAGGACGGAGGCTCAAAATTCTCCTAATAAATCAACTTATCCCTATAGTTGAAAATTAAATTAGTGTTAAATAAGTTGGGAAAAGAACGTAATTTTTTCTCACAATATAACTAAAGAGTTTTGATGTGAATGCTCTTAAAGTAGATGATTAGGATCAATTTGAATTTGCGAATGCAAGAATGATAATCTATCATCTCATTAAATAGTTTATAATAATTATTATTTGGTACAATTTTGCTCCTAGTCTCGCCATGTGCCTCTTGTATTAACACAGAATAAATTTCAATGTGTTGATAAGTGGTAGCTAAGGACACTAACTCATTAGTGTGTGTGATATGTTTTTGAGTCATGAACAACTATAAAATGGCACATACCAATGAAAGTTTTAATTGTATTATTGATTATCAAATGATTGTCTTGCATTCTGTTTTGTGTCATTGTGCTCGTTTTGTTTGATTTTTTCTTTTAGTTTCTTTGGATAGCATGAACACAGTATCATTTAAGGGGTTAAGTTAATTGGTTTTGTTGGTTTAATGATGTTTCCAATTGGTTAGGTTTTATTTTTAGTGTATTTGACAAAGGGTTTAAGTTAGTTTTGTCTATGGCGGTGACATGTGTATCGAATTTTTAGGGACTTGGTAGAGTGCACATGGAGCTTGTAGAGCTTCTGAGTTGATGTAGTCAAGTCAGTTGAATTGATGTTCGATAGCTTAGAAGTCTGTAATGAGGTGGACTCTGAGGTGATCAACGAAGGTTGATATAAAACATCCAAGAGATTGAAAGTTCTTGGTGAGGAAGTGGACTATTGGACAAAATGCATGGACTGGTTGCTAGTTTGATACTTTCGATGACTTGTAAAGAGTTGAGCTTAGGCAAAGGATTACGTGGAGCATTTGAGGGATCAAAAATTTCTACGAGGCATACTCCAAGGCAACTAAATAGGAGGTGGACTCTAAAGATGAATAATGAAGATGACAAGTTGGAGCAAGCTTACAGGGTTTGTTGCATGTAATACAATGTGAACTCAAGGTCAACGTAAATCATCTAAACAGTTGAAGACCTGAAAGCAATATGGATTGTCACAAATTAAGAGTAAATATAATCTCGGGCTTTACATTTTTTGGTTTTTGGCATCATCTTTGAGAGATGTCGTATAAATTAGGAAGGGACCACTTGGTGGCTTCTAGAGAGGCTTCAACCAAGGAATAATAGTTTTAGATTGTATGTAGTTGGTGATCAAGCTCTTTAAGTTTTGTGTAGGCTTACAAGGGCATAAGCCAAGTGAAGTCGGGATCTTCGAATAAATTTTCTCAACTGGAGGTGAACCTTAGTCAGTTGGAGTGGTAAATGGACTCTGGAGTCAACTATAAACTTTACCAGAGGACAACACTGACGAACATTCAAATGGAAGATTTCTCCATTTGAGAGGCTAAAAAATCTATGGAAGGACTAGAAATGATCGATTAGTCAAATGGAGCTTGTTTTAGTTGACTAGAAGCATTTGAGAATTAGCCATTGGTGTTTTGCTTAGTATGGATGCACAAGTTCTTTGGTAACAATTTTGTGTTCAAGTGCTCAAGGAAAACAACATTTAAAGGGTTATGTAAGTTTTCTCTATAAGCTCTTGGTATTCTCCTCTCCTTTGCTTTAGTTCACTTTGTATCTTGATAAGATATACTTGTATGAGATTTTCTCTTCCTCTTAAAAATGCAATTGATTTGATAGTTTTGATGACCTATAAAAAGGTGAGTTCGTAAGTGACACGAAGGATAGTGTGGAACATTTAAGGGATTCAAAATTTTGATGAAGGCATAATGTAGGGTAGCGTGACAAAGCTAGACTCTGTAGGTGAGCCACAAAGGATTGCACATTGGAGCAAACTTAAATGATTGGTGTACATGAGGTACTGAGGATTGAACATTAGGTGAACTCAAGTGAAAAAATATCAATAACGTTGAAGACATGGCATGCGAGCTATGAGAGACTACAAGTGAAATAATATTGCAGTCTATGCTTTTAAGCAACATTATCATGAGATGATGTGTGTAAATTGGATAGTGACTACTTGGTTGCTTGTAGGGAGCCTTCAACTAAGGAACAATAGATTCCAGGTTGTAGTTGGTGGTTGATCTCAATTCCGAGCTTTGTCTAGGCATAGGAGGGGTCAAGCCGAGTGAAGTTAGCATCTAATTTAGTAGACTCGTGGTAGCATCTAAGTAATGATTGTTAACAAATATAAAAACAAAACAAGTTTCCTTAAGTGAATTGAACTTCAGACATCACCAGAAGACATTAATTCTCTTACAATCTATGAACTTTTAACTAAAATGAAGGAGTTGTGGTTAAATAAACCCTCTCATAACTCCACCTCAGTAAAACAACTTTCTAATGACAATCTAGAAGAGTCTTTCAAAGATACCTTAGATGAGTCTCTTAACAATCTAATCTTAAATAAACCTTTTGTTGACTTTACCTCTTTAGAGACTAATTGACTCGATACTGAACATGAGTTAGAGTCCTCTAATTTTAACTCATGCATATCATCAAAAGAAACCAAATAAGGAAACTAAACAAAACAAGCATCATGATTTACTAATGTAAGATGCCAACTTAAAAATCCAAAAATCACTTATCATAATTCCTTCTATATTTAGTTATATTTATGATGATGTTTGTCAACTAACTAAATTTAATGTCTTATTTTCTTCTATCTACCAAACCAAGAGCTCTACTTTGTATATACTGGGATGGAAATTGTACTAAGTAATGATCATTATATAATGTCTAGTGATATAATAAATTTTCATATTGCATTTATTAATTCAAACAACACAAAACATTTTGTTAGTCAACAAAAAATATAAGGTATTTTAAGGGAAAATGACTCCTTCGAAATGAGCAGAAGTTATTTTCTCCACCAAAGTAATCCACTACTCTCTCTCTCTCTTCAAGTCCCCTCCACTACCTCTACCCTTTCTTGAATCCCAAGCGAACCATTGGCCATCTGTAGATTGTTGATTGTCCCTGCCAAGCAACTGGTGATTGCCTATGGTCCCTGTATATAGATAAACGACTACAAGCATCCTCACTGACTAGTTACTGACTGCTGATAGTCCCTGTCGGCTTGCTAAAGATTGTCATAGTCAACAGGCTGATGATAGTTCTTGTCAATTGGTCACCAAGAGTCCCTTTCTGGCTGATGACAGTTAGTCTGCTGTCTTGGTTGGCTGTCCGAGGGCTGCCAATTGTCACAGTCGACAGTCCCCACAGGAAGGGAAGAAAGGTAAAATGTCTTCCCATTATAAAATAATTGATTTTATTAAAAGGCTCCCTAGGAAAATATTTTGCACATATAAGTTATTTGTTGTCAACAAACGGACCTGGACATCTATTGATTTGTTGTCATATTGATAAAAGGAGCTGCACATCTTTGTATGGTTTTATTTTGGGTTTCTTAGCTCTTTTTGTTATTGCTTTTGCTTTCTAATTTTCGGTTATAGTGAATATCATAGTGCTATCTGCAGATATTCTATCTTTCTATTGTTTGTGTGACATACTTCATGTTTGGAAGATCATCCTTCAGATATATTCCTGGTTACTATGTCAGTGAACTGCACTGGTAAGATCTGTGTTATTTTGTGATTAGTTTGAATCTTAGAGTAATTTGGTCTTTTCATATGAAGAAATTATAATTTGCAGGTACATCGGCATTGTCGCTGTAGGTGTTGGAGTTATTCTTTTTATCTTGACTAGCTTTTCAGATCCAGGAACCGTGACAGCTGATAATGTTTCCAAATATGTCTCTGTATATCCATATGATAATATAATATACGAAGAGAAACAATGTGGGACTTGCAGGATCCAAAAGTGTGATTATGTTTTTTTTTCCTATTACGTGATTGCAATTTCTTTGCACCCTTTGTTTTCTTATCTGATATGAGTTGCCCCCAAATGCAGACCTGCTAGATCTAAGCATTGTAGTGTATGCAATAGGTGCGTTGCCCGATTTGATCACCATTGCGGTTGGATGGTTAGGTTTTTTTGTATCTTCTAGTCGTAGTCTTTGTATTCTAATTGTTGATACTCTAATTTGATATCATTTGAACTATACATTTTTATTGCAGTAATAAGATCTTCTAACATAGTTTATTTGGAATATAGAATAATTGCATTGGGGAGAAAAACACCCGCTACTTCATGGCCTTCCTTCTCTGGTCAGTATTAACCTGATAAATTGGAAATATTTCAATTTTTTGTATGCTTTCCTTTACAAACTAATCTTTATGTAAATTAAATTTACAGACAATCATCTTAAATTTCCTCTATTGTCTTATTGCATTATCCAATGATAATTTTTCTTGGCAAATTATAGTTCTTGTGGCAAGTGAAATCTGTTGCATAATCTAGTGATGCTGGCAAATTCTGCATTTATAGGCTATTTTTTTTCTAGTTTATATCCCATTTGTTGGATGGCAGTGTGTGTGCAAAACTGAAAAATTAAGGGGGCGTTTGGTTTGCATGTTTTCTATTTTTATTTTTTGAAAAACTCGTATTTTCTAGAAAATAGTGTTTGGTTTGTATTTTCCATCTCTGTTTTCTAAAAAAATACATAGCATTTTCTGGAAAAATAGAGAATGTAAAAAGTCATTTTCTATTTTTTTAGAAAATGTGCGTTTTCTAGAAAATGAAAATAGAAATATTTAAACCAAACGCCCCCTAAATTTTTGGTTTTATTTTTCCTTGGCCAACTGGGTTCAATGGATGAGCCTGAGACAAATGCTTCATAGAAACTTGTCTCTCTTCCATCCTTTAGGTAATAAGTGACTGGTAGAAGCTGTCCAACCTGGAACTATTCTTTCTAACACAGGACAGATTGAGATGGGCATCTGGGCAGTATTCATCTGTGATCCATTTTTCTATCAATGTTGGTTTATCACTTGAAACTTTTTACTGGAGTTCCCATTCAGTTTAATGTCAATCTGCTAAGATAACGAAGATTAGTTGTACCCCAGCTTCTTTCTGAATTTATGCATGAGCTATTTACTTGTGAAAATGTTAACTTTATTCTTCCATTTGTCTTAAAACAACTTTGAATTTTTTTGTCTTAGCTTAAATTTACTTATTTCCAAACCTTTGCCTGGTGTTAGAATCATAATATTAATATTTTACCGGTTTATCACTTTAGAATGACTTCAAATTTGGTTTTCATTTTTTTTTTTTTTGTTTGAAGATCTAAGTTCCGTTTCTACATTAGAAGTATTTACTTGGTATTCAACAGCAAGGGTGAAATTGATGATAATATCATTAATAGGATAAAGAATGGATACATGAAATTCAGAGGAAATTGATGATATCTTTAATAGGATAATATCATGTGTCCCTTTGGGTAAAAGGGAAAATTTATAAGATTGTGGGATAACCATCATTCGGTTGGTTGGTTGAAGCGTTGATCTGTTAGAAAGCAACATGTGCACAAAGTTAATGTAATTAGAAATGAGAGTATCAAGATGGATGTATGGAGTTATTAGGAAGAAAGCTTAAATCTAGTATCTTAGTTGAAGGTTCAGGACTATGGACAGATTTTCTATGGGGAGAATTCCATGAATAGCCTGCTCTATTTGATAGCGAGAGACTTATTTTATGAGTAAGACAAGGATCATTGCTAATGAGGACCAGCTTCTAGACCAATTTTGACCATTCATGGCTATAAGCCCTATTGGGTGTGAATTTCTTGATAAAACAAGCAACTTAGAAAATAGTGATATTGAGAGCATTTGTCACTAGAGTAGAAGGTGAAATTAGAGAAGATAGGTTGCGATGGTATGAGCATGTTCAATGAAGACCAATAAATTCTTTTGTGAAGAAGTTAAATCTATTAGAATGAAAGGTGAAAAGTGAAAGTAGTAGTGCAAGACCAAAGAAACCACCGATTAGTATAATAAAAAATAATTTAATTGATTTAAATATTACTGGTGATGTAGTGTGTCATATATCTCAATGAAGTAGTGGACTAGTGGGAATAAACACAGCTTAATGATTACGATAATCTTTGTTTGCATGTCTCTTCTTAGGAGCATATTATTATAGAAATGTTTCTTCTTTTTAACCATTGTGGCACTCAGCCAAGTCTATGCAGCACTAAAATTACAAATTGCTAATTTTATTTAATCTAATTGTCATAAATGGGTTTGGTACTCCTGAATTCCATAATCTTTTTGGCAGGCACTTCATTATTTGTATATATGGCACATTTGTCCTTGTGTTAATTCTTGCTGGTCAACTGAAAGAACACGAGATAATATACATTTTAACTGGTAAATATCGTTGTGTTATCCATTTTCCATTGGAGCAACTATTTTTTTGTTTGTCAAGTGATTTCTCCTCTTATTCTCAGTTTATTATGGCGTTGAACATTCCTTTTCTAGCTTATCTCCACATCTAGTGCAGGTAGGATGAACCACTTTTCCATTTTTCATATGTTTCAAATTGATTTCTCACATTTCTGCAATCTGATAAACGGAATCTTCTAGTGGTTGCTGGGTTCGTATAATACCCAAATACTTCTGATAGTATTCCTGATAATACTTTCATTGCTGCTGGCTGGATTCTTTGGCTACCATGCACATCTCTGCCTGACAAACACCACAACAAACGAGGTGCGACTCTTCTCTACTTCCAACTCCACAAGAATTATGGTCACTCTGATTGCTAATGGATACTTGAGGTTGAACTAGCAGACTTTCAAGTGGGAAGACTACATAAGCTGGAAGAGGAAACTAAATGAAGCTAAAGCTAGTGTTGCGGCGCTGAAGGACAGTATACAAGCAGTCAGCGGAGATTCAAGACCTCGCGAAGGCAAATGGAGGGCTTTTTTCCGTAAGTCCCCGTTGCAGCAGGAGGAATTGGTTGTTAAGAATAACTTGTATGATCAAGGTAAAATTGCTAATATCTGTGAGATAATATTCCCTTTGTCTGAGAGGAAGTCATTTCTTGTGAAATCAGAATAGAACTAACATTAGTGTCGTGTGAAGTTCAAAAAAGTTGTAAAGCAGAAAGAGACAAGGGATGAAGTGATTCAATTATGATCTTGTCTTTCTGCTCATTCCGAGAGCCACATCTAGAAAGAGTAATTCTTTAGCGTGTTGCATCAGCGATAGATGGTCTGAGGTGTTTATAGTTTATCTCGATTCATACGAAGCAAAATGTTCGTGCATGTTGAAAGTGAATATTTTGTAATTTGGAAGCTTCATGTATCGGAATTACCCTTCATGTATTGGGAGTTATTTTCGGGAAGCTGGAAGTTCTAAAGCCGATTTTGTAAAGGAAAAAAGCTACTAGAGTAAGTAGTGATCAACCTTTTCAAAGATCGAGGGAAGCTTGATTAGTTAAGGCAAAAATTAAAAAATTTCTCCTTAAAATGGCAATCATTTCTTAAAAACTAAACAATTAGTTCAAATCTTAAATCACTGCAAACCCCTCATCAACTAGAATCATTTTTGATGATGCGCAATGTCCAACAAGATCCCAAATCGCCGAACTGCAGCAGCATGTTGTTTAAATTTTCGTTTGGGCTCTTTTCGATAAGGGCTCTGATCAGATCCAACTATACAGTTAATTACTAAAAAGAAAGAAACATAAATGAAGAGTCTGAATTACTGTATGGTTCTTAGGAATCATACAGTAAGGGAACTATTTTAAAGTGCAAAATATCAATGAATGAGACTTCTATTCGACAATTTAGAAGTGGTAAATGGTGTCCCACGGGTTCGTGCAGACCATAGATAAGTCGGAGTAGATTTCCAAGAGATGCGAAATGGCCTATTGGTTGCCTCATCCTTTGCATGCTCTACCGTTGCTAGGCAAAATTTACACTCTTCTAGGAAATGTGGGTCACCTTAGGGGAATGGCGGTTTCACCTTCACATAAGTGTCTAATGATAAAATTGCTTTATAATTCGGATGTACACAATGGAAGAACTGGCACAGTCATTCTTAACTTATTCCTACAGATCAAGATTCGAGGGTAAGGATGAATGTAGAAAGAGGCCATTGCAAATAACACCATAAAAATCAAACCTTCACCGGTACAATCAAAGAAGGCAAGCTTCTTTTATCGACAAGAAACTTTATGTCGAAAATAATAGAATCTTTTTGCAGCTAATTGAAATGATTATTGAATTTGATCTAATAATGGAGGAGCACCTTCGCTGTGTTCAAGAAAGATAGATTCATTACACTTGGACTTATTTCTTCTCTCCAAGAGTTTAGAGAATCTAGATTTGATCCAGCATTGATTGAAGTTGAACATATTGTAAGTGAAATGGAAATTGAACCTATTTTTTTTGAGAAAAACATATCATTCGAAGAAAGAGACAATTTGATGAGATCAATATTGAAGAGGTAACTCAGTCTCCTAAAGAATCTTTTCAAGTTAATTACTTCTTATTTATAATCGATCATGCTCTTTCTTCACTTCAAACTCGGTTTGAACAATTTCAAAAATATGAAGAAATATTTGGATTTTTATTTAGTTTGGATAGATTGAAGTCTATTGATGATGATGGTCTTTTACACTCATGTGTCAATCTTCAAGATTCTTTGACACATGATGGACACTCTGATGTTGATGGAGCAGATTTATATCTAGAACTAAAGTTGTTAAGACACTCATTACCAAAAGAATCAAAAAGAGCGATTGATGTGCTGAATTATTTGAAGAAAATGGATAGTTGTTATCCAAATGCTTATATTGCTTATCGAATTTTGCTGACTATACCAGTTACAGTTGCATCTGCCGAAAGGAGTTTTTCCAAGTTGAAATTGATCAAAACTTATCTCCGATCAACTATATCACAAGAAAGACTAAATGACTTGGCTATGTTATCTATCGAGAAAATAGTGGTTGAGAAAGTTGATTATGCCAACTTAATCAATACTTTCACTTCTAAAATTGCGAGGCGAGCAATATTCAAATGACTATATACCGGTTTGGAAGATAATCTTTATATTTTGTTTGGATTATCTTTGCTTTATTAATATTTGCTTATGACATATTATCTTGGATGATATATTTTGTTTATCTTTTATTTTTAGAATTCATGTTACAAATATAGTTATATTTATGTTGATTGAAAAATATATGAATGTTAAGTTTTGAAGGCACCATTTTTAGTGCTCGCCTTAGGCCCTAAAATCACAGGTCCGGCACTGTGGCCATTGTATTATGGAGGACAATCATCCGTCTGTATCATTAGTGTTATCTAGTCTTTAGCTCGACGACTCTCTCACTATAAGAAAATGTGATTTTCTTGACACTTTCTTAATGAGATTTATTAAAAAAAATATTATTGATTTATACCTATTATGGCATGGATTAAAAATAAAAAAAATAATATAATAATAAACTAATTAGATATATTATTATAATATTTTTAATTGAATATCACTAAAAATTAATAATATTTCCAACCTTCCACCCAATTTTCTCACCCGCCAATACTCTACCCTAATCTCTGCCCGACCCTCGACATCCTCCTGCGCGCACCATCTCCCAGCAACTCCCCCCGCCCTGCTTTTGCTCGCTATCTTCCCCGCGGGCTGCCAGCCGTCTTTCCCGTCGTCCTACCGCCGTCTTCCCCGTCGTTTGCCACGCCGAGGTGCTTTTTCTTTCCTCTTCCACCATCTCATGATCTGAAGCCCTAGGTTGCAAGTTTCTATGCGCTATGTTTCTTTTGAAGATTTTCTTGTTGATTTCTGTGATTATAGGTGGTAAAGAGATTGATTCCCTTGATTCGATTTCTGTCTTTATTCTTTCCTCTTCCACCATCTCGTGCTCTAAAACCCTAGGTTGCAAGTGTCTGTGTGCTATATTTTGTTTGAAGATTTT
>JBAMIB010033634.1:0-16090 GCA_037177415.1 Kaempferia rotunda
TTGGTCCTCTTCTATCTCAACTCACATCATCTCCATCACTACGTCGTGGTGTGAGTATACATATTTCTTTTCTGATGTTACAGATAGTTTCTTACCTTTGTAATTGATTTTGAATAAGAACAATCTACCATTATGTGTAACATAGCATCCTTTCCAATTTTTGTAAGGAAAGGATAAGGCCTGGGTGAGTAATAGTTTGAAACCCAAAATAGAACAATGTCCAATTATGTGCAAGGCTAAAACAGCGGACTACTTCAAAGCATGTTTTTAAAAATTTGGAACAGAAGTGAACAGCTTATGTAAGCATAGGTTAAATTTTGCAGTATGATTCTTATAAAATGAACCTCCAGTAGACTACCAACGTAGTATGAAAATCCTGTTTTACTGAACAAAAACTTCAATATATTATATCCATCAAATCCTTCCATCATGCTTATTTGTAAATGATGTAGATGATCAATTGTCAAACCACTTAAACCCGCCCAGTACTGGGCAATCAAACTCATTACACATAACAACTTTGCTTATGCACAATCAGAATTTGATGGAAATAAAAGGTAGGAAAAGAGGCTATCAAACTCTTTAGGGAAGTTAAACTTCTTGAACAAAGTAGACTTACAAGATGGTCCCGAAATTAATCATCAGCCTTAGAGATTGTGATGGTGTGCAATTTCTGCAGGTCAGATGCATGCTGTAGTGAATTTTTAGTTTTTAGCGGATTCTCTTATGATCAAACAGAATTTTCAGGCTTGAATTCACGCTGCACTGGGAAGTTCTATTACAGTAAGTACATAATCCAGAAAGGGTTCATCTAGAGATACATACACAAAACAGGAGGCGGGCAAATGCCACGGCGCCAGAATATATTACATGCTACCTCAATTACTTTATAGATTACTAAAATGTTATAAGAACAATAACAGTAAAGGTCAAGGTTCCTGATAGAATATTTTACAAGAATTGACGTCAATCTTTCAGAAAATCAATTTGATTAGTGGTCCGGACCTGCACATTAACATAAAGAATCAAAGGGGCAAAAGTAAAGATTTGCTACATAAAGGAAAATGGATGCAACTAAATGAAGCAGCAGCCCAAGAAAAATCACAGTATCCATGAAAATATGAAAGGTCAAGTTTTGTCATTCTAGGAGTCATGGAAGGTAATCTTCAGGTAAATCTTGATCAGACAAATCCATCATCTCATGGGTTGAGAATGATGCAGGCCAATCTCATGTCACAAACCCTGTTAGTAATTAACTGAGATCATTTTGTTGTGCAATTTCAACTACCAGAACAAGACCTAATAGTTCATACATTTTAGCCTGCAATATCGTCATCATTATAGAATTCGTGTTAAGCTTTAAATATGTATGCAAAATGTTATAGCCTAACAATCTAACAGTACCTGTGGTTCTTCCAGATCCTGGTTGGCGAGCACTACTTTCTGGCTGTGCAACTCTCATTGATCTCAATTTGGAAGCCGAAGCTCTAAACGTGTGTATCAGAGGCTGCTGAGCTTCTTCATCTTCCTCTTCATCTTGATCATCCTGCTCTGAACCACTAATAGAATCTTCTTCACTTGATTCATGACCATCAAAAAGTCTCTTTCCTTCTACATTCACTGCCACATTCACTGCCTTTCTTGGACGGCCTCTCCGCTTTGGGAGGTTTCCCTCTTTCTCATCTGCAGTGAAGTTTAAACCTCAGTCTCATCCATCAACCAATAAGTGAAAAAAAAAGAAATTAGTACATATATGCAGCTGATTAGCAAAATTAAAGTCTGGCTATCAGTAACAGACAAATAAGTAGCCAATCAATTTCAAGCAAGTTTGACTAGTTGGTCCCTTTGGAGTGGGTGACCAAGCAATTCAAATTTTTGCCTGCTGAATCAGTTAAAGGCTAAAATTGCAAGCTGCAACTTGCTTTATGATTAGAAGAAGATAATTCCTAAATCTTCTAAAGAGCCACTGCTGCCATAAGCAGCTATACACAATATTCATACTCAAAGTGAAGTCTTCTGGCTAGTTCTCTTAGACAAGGCTTCCTATTTTCAAACTGCCGTGTTCTCTCTAACAAAGATTATTCTTCAACATTATGAATAATTTCATTATAGACTTTTGACATGGATCTAATGGATTAAAAAAAATAACAAGGGAGTTTCATAATGACCAAAAGGGCACTCACATTTCAATTATTATCAAAAGGGTGCCCCATGATCTATAAATATTTATTATATACCTCTTTAACCTAACATATTAAAAAGTGAACAATTTCATTGAAAATTTGCTCTTTTCCAAATTTGAGGTAAAAAATCATCCTAAGTTCTATGAAAATGTATGTGAATATTTACCTTCTAAAAATATTGACTATCCAGAGAGTTGAAAAGATTTTTGCCTCAAAATTAGCACAAGTAACCAGTTTCATTGACGAAAATTGCAAGTCACATATGAAATTGTCAAACTAACAAAGATAACATATGCAATTGGCAAACCAACAAAAATGGTTCAGTTTTGTTAGTTCAACAACTTCAAATGTAAATTGCAATTCTCCTTGCTCCATTAAGCTATAAATATTCTCTTGTAATAATTCTAGAGTTATTACAACAACAACAACAACAACAATAATAATCAAACCTTATCCCACATTCCCACTAGGTGAGGTCGACTAGGTCTAGAGTTATTAAAGAAATTAAAATGTTTTTAAATTCAAATTACTTAAAGGGAAATGGTTTGCCTTTCAATAAGTCACAGCAAAGAGTCTCCTTTGATAATAATCAATATAGGAACTGCCTATTATATAAGTTTGAAAATAAGAGTAGCCCTTTGATATTTGATATAAACTTACGATTGCATTATTATCAACTTTAAGTATTTTGCATGAGTAATTGTGCCTAACAAAATTAGTGGTCAGTTATCTCATACAGGCCAATCATTATAGGTCATGTAGGAAGGATGATAAGAAAATATGAACAGCAATTGAGTAGTGATGTGATCAATGGAGTTGACAGAGGCATCCAGAGGTCCAACCATGTTGTTGCCCAAGTCTAGTCCAAGTGCAATATTGACAATTTATAAGAGTCTAGATCGATTTGAGTCCGTGGAGGTTAGTATAAACCTAAAAGAAATTGAGTGATTGGGCAGGTAGGATAGAGGGTTGAACATGATAATTTATTCCTCCTCATAAACTGGTTATCAATCATATTCCTTGCTATTCATATTGTTTTATAATGGAATGTTGATTTGGGGTTGCCACATGCATAATTGTTGAAGTGTATTGATATACCAAGCATAAATCAATTATGATTTATCATATCAATTCATGTATTGCTCATGTGGGCAAGCTTAATTGTCCCCAGGACATAGTCACTACATTGTAGATTTGTAGAAATAGGCAAGGGTCAATTCTCGGCGAAGCCTGCAGAAAATATCCTCCTACGTAGTGGCTTGTCAATTTCCTGATTTATCTCTCTATATATACGGTGTTGTGGGGCCAACCGTGTGGGGCGCCCGAGGTCAGCATATGACCTTTTGTAGAAAATGTAGGCAAGCTTTATTATAAGCCCCTCAAGTCATGGTGCAACGGCAGGGCGCTCAAGTAGTTTCACAAGCACCCATGGTTCAAATCCTAGCTACGTCACAGTGAATGCATTTTCTCCGATGGGATGAAAAATCTGGAAAGTTGGCAACTGGGCGAGGAGCTGCTTGAGCTTCAGGACTTGCCTAGTGGTCGGTCTATGGGGCCAGGCTATCCACCTCCAGGACTAATTGGAACAAAGGCTCAAACACCTAGATTATCAAAAAAATAAAAAAATGTGGGCAAGCTTTAAGCAGTCATTGGATGTTGAGGTGAAAGTTATTGATTATGTCTATCGATTGGAGATGGACTCGTCACTTTTATATTGAATTGCAAGTTGTCAAATGATGATGTATCTAAGGACTTTGGAGTAAGGATTGGATAAATCCTGTCAATCTATGTTTAATAACAATCATACTCATGCTTGAAAAAGTATCAAGCGCCACTCGTTGCCGAATATGTATATGCAAAGAAACCCAATGGTTCAAATAAGGTTAAATTGTGGTATTGAATAGCATATTTGTACTTGTCATTTGCATTAGTGATTGCTTTAGTTGCATTTATTATATCAGTTTATGTATTTCATAAAATCACTCTGCTATTGCTGGTTGTATACTTGTTTGAATTATCATAATAACATTCTAAACAATAATTATCAATAATTTGTAGTATCATTTCACTATTCAAGCATATAATTCCATATTTATGGCAGTTACATGCAATATAAATTTACATTAAAATCCTTAATATTGCCTCTAAATTTGCAGGCAATAGATTAGAAGTGGTTAGAGGTGTCACTAAGTATTGGAAGGCCTTTTACACTCTTAACAATTTAAAGGCTTCCCTTATGTCAGTTTTTAGTCATGTTTTTTATTCGTGTTTTTATTCATGTTGTATTTCTATATTTAATTTCAATAATTGTACTAAATTTATCAATTTTCCAAGTTAATTATTTTCAATATTTAATTCCCATAGGGCAAGATAAAATATTATATAATCAACTATCCTTGTATTAAATTATGCACTATAATCATTTTCTTTTCATACCACTCTTACCAAAGCTTTGCCAAACACTTCAAATATAAAATTTATTTTTCCAATATAGTTTACCAAGCATGCCATCCTGCTCCTAAGTATTTCTAATTGTAGCCCTTTTCACCATTGTTTATACAGTTGAAAAAAAAAAACATAAGACCATGCATCAGTTTCTATGGCATAGCACTAATTGCTATATTCTTATATCAAAAGCTACATAGAGGAAAATAGATCCATTTTCATCTATAATAAAACATGTTTATATAAAATTGAAATTGAAACCAGTACCTTGCAGATCATTTTTTGCACATTTTTCCTGTAAGTGCTCCACAAACACAGAATAGGGTCGCCACCCACTAGGATCTTCATTTATGTTGACCTTCTCTGATCTCTTTAGCACATCTTTCAGTCTGTTTGAAAACAAAAAATTGAGGAAACAGATATTTTCACAAGTGCAATGCTTACAAATTATCACAAAAAAAAGATATCTTACATTTCTAGAAGATCGGATATGGGAAGTTTTGTGACAAATGGTAGAACAGCAACCTCTAGAAATGGCAAGTGTTTTGGAGGATCAGAAAAAGCATATGAAATACCATCCTTGATGATATTCAAAATCTCCCACTTATGTTTATTTCGTGCTGCACCACCAAATGTTGCTGAGAGCCGAGAAGAAAGATCCTTACAATCCGAGTATGTGTTGCTTGCCAATGACTCATTACCCGATGCTTGCCTCTGATATGTCTAATGGCAAAACAAAAGGACCACAAAATGGTTTGGGTAAGCAACCAATAACACTCCATTAAATGCCTTTAAATGCCTTTGGTAGTCTAGTTCAGAAAATATTAAACAAAATGAGTCTGTGCAAACTAGGATAGGGTTGAAAAGTATGAAGCACACTTCCAAACCAAAAATGGAAATTCTGGTTTTTATTTTCAAACCAAACCAAAATTATCTGGAACAAAAACCAAAATGAAGCATTTTGGTTATAATTAGATAAAAAATAATTAAAAATAATCAATTAGTATTTAAAAAATACAAATATTAGTCGAATCATTCATCTATAAATTACATCTATCCATGCCCACTGATATTAACTTGTTCGGATAGCATGTTATTGGCACTAATTATACATAGAGATATCTTATGAAATATCCCATGTACCATTGCATGTATATATATTTGGTCGGTTTTTAGGTTACTTGAGTAAATAAACCAACACTTCACTAAAGGTATTTTCTTAAAACATTTCAAACTGAAAAAAAAAACAAAAAATTCAATTTGGTTACTATCTCTTCAGTTTTTGGGAGCTCCTATTAAGGATTATGAATTTCTAACACACACTATCAAAGAGATTTCTAAGCATTTTCAATGCAAAAAAGAGGAATCGTATATTATGCACACAGAAACAGAAATTCAGTGGGAAAATGATCATTCATTAAACAAGTAATTCAACTATTAATGCATCATATCAGTAATAGACGGTAGACATATTTCAAAAATGAATATATTTTATTCTTACATTATTTGAATAAATTAAAATTGAAGATATAAGATATATAGACCAAGAAAATCTAATTAACATATTTTAGAATGATTTATAAGATCCGGATATTAGTAATGATGATCTCATATAGAGTCTAACGGTGGTTGAACTACAATAGTCCGACCAAGATAGCCAGGACTCAGTTTTTTGTTGCATCTTGTTAAATAGATGCACGTCTAAAGCTACAAGTGATAGCATTTAAGTACATTAAATTACCAGTGACCTTAATAACAGAAAATAGACGAGCAGATACACTAATTACAAAGAGATTTTAGGAATACCACAAGATAAGTTTAATTATAACAAAGAATTAGCAAGGTAAATTGTTACTTTTTTCAATGCCTCAACAAATATAGAAGCCATCTCATCTTTTGCAATTTTTCTTAGAGAAGTAATGAAATTCTTGATTATATTTGTGATGCTTGCTCCATGCATCACAAAATGTGAAATAATCTCAGCCGCAAGATAGTCCTGCAATTAACATGAAATTTCATATCAGAAAAAAACTTGTCCAAATTTAGTAACGATTTAGTTTTAAGTAGCTCTATAAAAAGTATGCTCAAATTATAGCTACTTTCGAAAATACAATCAAACTAAGATTTCATAATAATGAGAATACAGTCCCAAAATTTTCATATCAGAAAAACCCTTGTCCAAATTTAGTAATGATTTAGTTTTAAGTAGCTCTATAAAAAGTATGCTGAAATTATAGCTACTTTTGAAAATACAATCAAACTAAGATTTCATAATAGTGAAACTACAGTCCCAAACTTTAATAAGTTGGCTACATGTGATGGTTGGCTAAACTGAAGGGAAGATGAAATGCAAGAAAAATTGAGGAAGTAAACGTAATTAAAAAGTAATTTGATGAGGGAAAGGAAAGGATAAGTAAATAAAGCAGAGTATATGTTAGCACCCATCATTGAATATTAGTATAAACATATCAACTAACCAATATGTTCCTATTTGACCAATTCAACATGTTTTTAGATTTTTCCAATCCCAGGTTTTTTTTCACATTTATATATTCATTGGGAAAGAAAGACAAACAACCAAATGCACTCTTCCAATTTGTTTCCACCTGAGAAGGAAAAAAAACGTGGCACCACCACGTTAGCAGCCCCCTCACAACTGCTCCGCGCCGCTGAGAGGGAGTTAAGCAGAAACCCAAATTGGCAAGTGCATAGGCGGCAGTCCACAGAGGTGATGAAATCCCTTATCGAGTTCGACCCCCCCTCCCCCCAAAGTCATTATCCCATGCACTTACTAACTGAGCCGACCCTGGGGCCAAAATGTATGTTTCCACTGGAGAAGAAAAGGTGATAGGTTATGTGGTCAATGGAGAGAGTATCAAGACTAATACCACCCATTCACTTAATGTAATTATTTTTATTTATAGAATTTATTATTATCCACTTACCTTTTCCTAGTCAAAACCCTTTCCACCTCTTTGTTCATCTATCCATATATGATTCATCAATTCAAAAGTCACAATTTCTTCAAGAGGGTGACAATTAGCAGGAAAGAAATGAGCAAGAAGCACTGAGTTGCAAAAGAGAATTTATTTGAGATATTATACTGGGAATTAATGGCTTTTAAAGCTATTTACAGGACACTATTGTTTTGTAAACAAGTTCTTGAGTAATTATAGGTAGTATCTGTAGATGAAAATTATAAATGCACACGAAAATTGGCACAAGATCGAATAGAAATCAAAATGAAATAGTTTAATGTTGAACTATGGATCTAGATGGTCAAGCCTGAAATGTATGAGCAATACCCTAGTTAGCCCGACCTGGAGTGTTGTACATTAAAGAAGGTGGATTGTAGAATAGATGAATGAACAGTTATAAGTTATTAAATATTTTGGGTCATGATCAGACTTAACAAATAATAGCAATGTTCAAATAATAATTATATTAGAGGACACTCCTACTTCAGATGTTAAAAGCCATCATATTTGCAAAAAAAAGGATAAAACAGTCTTCAATGCAAGCTAAATTAAACTGTAGCAAAAAATACAAGGACAAACAGGGAACTGATTTCTGTATGAATTTACTCCTAAGTAAAGACAAAACTTCCTAAACATTCAAATTAGTGTAAATTCAAAAAAGGCCTAACTAGTGCTAGCCCAGAGGAGTCCGAAGATTTAATACTATTTGTGTATTTATTCTACAGTTTACATATCTTTAGTGCTGAAAAGTGAAAAATCATTCTTCAACAGAACCACAAACAGATACATTCAACTAGACAACAACA
This sequence comes from Kaempferia rotunda, assembly GCA_037177415.1. Lineage (NCBI taxonomy): Eukaryota > Viridiplantae > Streptophyta > Magnoliopsida > Zingiberales > Zingiberaceae > Kaempferia > Kaempferia rotunda. Next base: position 8,413 of record JBAMIB010033634.1, read on the forward strand.
AAAAATCTTGCTGCAAAAAGATAACAGTTAAAACATTGGAGTAAATTTCAAAGCCATCATAGCACTGAATAACATAAGATTACAAAATATTCTATTTTCACTGAAATTATAATTAGAGGAATTATAATTATGTCGAACAAGAAGTTAGAAAGGCTAAAAGAGGAATTTGGTTGATAAGGCCCTGCAGCTACTGTGTAAGTACAGAATTGAGAATCTCATGATCTTCAATTCAACATTCCAAGGTATTTTATTGGACCATGGTTATTACTCAACCATGAAACATAGAACCTATTTGGGTAACCACAAAGACATCTATTCTCTACAATAGCCTCCTTTTCCTGTATCATTACTTTTTTATATAGCATTTCATGAAATTCTCATTCAACACAAATTATTCTTTTATAAAATTCTCATTCAACAAAAAAATATTCTCTTGATCCAGCCTCTTTTGTGCATTTTAACTCTCTTTGTTTCATTGAATTTCATATTTGTTGATTATTCAATTTTGATTCAAAATAGAAAATATGTACACAATTAACTCATTAACTCATCAAATACTTTAGTTGTTTTTTTGAAATCCATAATATTTACCCCAGGAGCAAATTCAATTAGACATTATTGGATAACCCAAGGTTTAAAATTCCAAACCGTGTTAGAGTTTCAATGTATAACTGGGAAATAGAATTTCAGTATTGTATTGTGTATTGCAGATACGGTTCGGATACTTATTTGATGTCATATATAAGTGTAAATCAATATTAAAAGACATTTTTATTATTATTTGAGAGAAATATGTTATAAATTCATAAAATTTCAACCACCATGCTTAAAAAGTTCTCGTTGTCAAGTGTTTAAGTTATATCTCATATCATAGTCTTGATAAACACACTGCAATATTTTATTTTTCCTTTCTATTTATTTATATTTTCGGTTTAAAAAATTTGTTAATTATTTCTACTTATTTCCTTTATAGGAAGTGGGACCTCACTAGCTATATGAAAAAGAATTTCACCATATAGACGTGCATTCTACATCCGGAAAGCATGTCTATGTCAAATCTGTTTCCATTTAAATTAATATTTGTATTAGTAACAACATTGTTTTGCTGGTCAAAAATTGTCAAAATAAAATTAAAATCTCTTTTTGTGATCTTCTTTATCCACGAGAAAAAAATCCTTTTAAATTTGATTAGCACCCCAGTTAAGAGCCAAAACTACCAGTAATATAGAATTTAAGTGATGAAATGTCTCTGAGTGTACCTAAACTAGACAAAATACCAAGATGATATTTAGCGCTTGATGAGTTTTAATGGTATGATTCTACGCTTTAAATTGAATCTTTTGATTAAAGTAATTAACAGCTGCCCTTTCATACTCTTAGTTCATTTTTAGCACTAACAAGGCATTGGGAAGCAATTTTAGTCATGCAGCCATTTGAAAAATGGGCAATGATCAACCAAAAGGAAGTACCTTAGAAACTCTATGTATGACCAACTTAGCAGCAGCAATCATAACCACATCCCTGTTTGTATCCTCAATGTATTCTTCGTTTGAATCCTCTTCTTCGGTCTCATCTGTAAATTATAAAACTGAGTTCAAAGAGTTATCCATACAGGAGTTATCTAAAGTGCAACATTTTAACTCGAGTGAATCAAACCTGAAATGCTAAGCAATTGCTGAGAAAGTTTCCAAAACTTTTCAACTGAGGATACATCTGGGTGATATCCTAATCGATGCAGTTTAGTAGAAGAAAATCTAGAATTTTCAAATAAGCACCATAGGTCTGCTAGTATGACACACACCTATTCCACAAGAAAGGCAGTTCGCAATTACTTAATCCAGAGACTTAAGGGGGAAAGTTCTGCTTGGAAAGTGAAATTTAATCTTATGGAAAACAACAAATGCAACAAAGTCAATGAAAGCAACCATAGATATGCAAGCATGATACACATATATTCCAAAAGGAAGGCAGTTGGCAATTACTTAATCCAGATACTTAAGGGGAGAAGTTTTCAGCATGGAATATGAGATTTAGGCTTATGGAAATAACAAATGCAACAAAGTCAATGAGAACAACTTTCACAGAAATGAAAAACTTACTCTGTATGACAGTAGATTTCCAATCCTACCCTCCTGTGGAGCATTAGGCAGGTCATTTATGAAGCATTCTAGTTGCTCAAGCAGTGTATCTCTCTTAGATAATAATTCATTAATAAATGACTCAGGACTTTCAGCATCAATGAACGTCAGAGACCAGGCTACATGGAGGTACATGTTGAGAAGCAGAAAACACTTAACCTGATAGAACAACAAAGTTCATCATCAAAAGCATATAATATCAAAGCAGACTTCAAGGTGTTTACATGCCTCATTGTCGATGTCTCTCAAAAGCTTGAGAATGCTACTCATATCTCCATATAAGCTATCAACAGGCACAAATTTAGCCAGTTGAAACTCATTAAGCCGCTTTAAATTGACCAAAAGTGAGTACTCATCACCTCCCATCTACAAAGGTTTAATTGCCATACTTCACTAATCAAACTTACAGATTAAAAGAGTCAAGTAAACATTATCCATACCTCAACTTCCTTAATAGCAGCCTTTAACTTAATTATTAGATCATTCTCCAGATCCTTTAGCTTATTCTGTGCATAATCTTGAAGATCAGCTGGACTATCTGTTGAACAAAATGTTATCACGCGGATACAAGATCTCAATGTGTCTTTCTCCCCATGCTTGAAAAACGCATCCACAATAAGTTCCAGAATTGCCTTAAAATTCTGATAGAACAGATCGACATAGTTATCTTATTTAGCTCTGGTAAGCATCAAGCATTTAAGTACATAATAATGCAAATCTCACCTGCTCCTGCCTTTGTAGAGAGAAAAGTTCAAGTTTTAGAAGTCCCATAATCTCAACCAAAGAAGAAATCTTTGCTTTGTCAGCTATATACTTGTGCAACAGCTGAGGATATTTCTTCATCATGGCAGTTGTTATTTTCCGTCTATTGTTTTCAAATGTTTCCTGCAACATATATGACCCATATTTACAAAAAGAGTAGATGGCAAGGTGTGTAAGGTAGAAAGACTATAACTTCTATACCAATCATATCCTCCTAGTCTCCAACAGTACAGAACAGTAAAATTAAAGATCCCATGCCTCAAAACCATATTTTGAATTAATACAAAACCATCTAAGCAATATCAGGTGTGGCATCCAAAAAAACAATAATGGTCTGTCTGAACCTGCTGTCTGAATTAGTTTAGCCATCCCTATCTTATTGAGGTTAAAAAACAAAAAGAAAGCCTTTCAATTATGTGGCATATAAATTGGAAATTTGCTCTTTATTACAACTTGTGAGCTTATACAGAGAATTGAAACCAAAGTAGCAAAAGAAACAGACTCAGATTTGAATACTAGCCAATCCCAAGCCCACTTTATTAGCTACAGAAAAGATTCAACAACTTTCGGCAACTAAAGTTAGTCACGCAAAGAAACTTCGGCCATACTTTCTGAACTTTTGTGTGATACTGCTTTCGGCCATCAGCAGCAGGAACTATCTTTTCTCCAACAGCTTTCCTAGCAGAAGCATAGAGCAGCCTAACCAAGTTAGTTGCATCGACATCCGTCAATTCAATATGTGGATTCTCATCAAGAAGCATGGATATGATACACTTCCAATCCTGTAACAAAGCATCTTAAAACAATATAGCACCAAAACACAAATGATAAAACTAACAGGATTTCCTATAGAAAATTTATTTTCAATGAAATACAAGGAAAAGAAATACCTTCATGGCCTTCATGTTATCCCAAACATCGTCAATAACATAAGTACTTAACATTGGATCATCAGGAAATTCCCGAAGAATTTGCAACATGCGTCCTAGGTGAACCTCAGAGGATTCATCCTCTCCATCTAGATATAGGTAATGATTAACAAGCTTGCATGTCAAATTCAATATTCAACAGTTCAACAGAGAGCGGCAGGATACCTTTGCCTCCAGAATGGGAACTTTTAATTTTCTGAGCAATCAAATGATCGTATACTAATTCTCCAATTGCATGCCTGATTAAGGGTGGTTCATCAATAAGCAGATCATACAAAGGGCCTAATTCATCATCTGTTAGAAGCTGATGTCTGCAAAACCAAGCAGTACAATGTTTTAGTAATACATCCATGACATAAACATCAAATGAATCAAAAGGGTAGTTAAAAACCATTACCTTAGTAGTTGTTTCAAAAGACCTATGGCTGATACAGCCACTGAAATATCAATATCATCGGCAAGCTCAATCATACGGCTGCAAAATCTTTCAGTGAAAAGACCAAGTGATGGCACATTATCATCCACCTCGTAAAGATTTTGCAGTGCAATTATTGAAGCTTTTCTGACTCCAGCACTCTTCCAAAGCAACAAGAAATACATTAGTGCTTTTGGCAGGAAAATAGCAGTTGAAAGGCTAAGAAATCAATACTCAAGATACATACTAATGGAATTTACCTTGTCATTCAGTGTCCAACCAAGATATTTCAAGTATAGATCTTGCAAGAAAAGTGATGGGTACAATAGTATCCAGTTACCGAGAGAACTGATGCAAGACATTCTTATCTCTGGATCAACATCTCGATACCTGTGCATGAATAACCTACAAAAGACAAGAAAAATTGAATGATAACAAAGTTGATTCATTCTAGTGAAATCAAAGAAAAATATGCAATTCAAGTACCCTTTAAATATTTTGCGCATCATCTCCTCTATGGTAGTTATCTTTTCATGTGTCTGAGATAACCTTTTGTTGAGAGACTCCAGACGAGGTCCATCATTGTTCTTCTTTTTTTCAGTATTTAATTGTCTTTGAGTGGTCTCACGTTGTCCAGAAAGCATTTTAGCAACATTTATTAAGGATGCAACCAACTGGAGACCAACCAGCGAAGCCACATGCCGATAAACCCTAGGAGGAGTACTGAAGTGCACAAGCATTATTCCCTAACATAATTTTCTTTTCAGGTGGAAAAACATGCAAACTAAAAAAGAAAGAAAAAACATACCATGACAGTGCAATTACATAATCCATGCATTTATCAAACAAAAACTTATCAAATAATGGCCCATTTTGACATTCAATGACCAAGTTGTCCCAGAATGACGCAAGATTTTCTTTGAAGTTCTTAAGCTCTTTTTGCTTTGAGCTGAAATTGTCTTCTATTTCACCCTGCAGTATTTTGCAACGTTAAAGATAGACAAAGCAAACACTAAACTACTAAAGTCATCAAGTAACTACTGGTTGGCATGGATCCATGAATACACAAAACAATAAATTGGAGTTAAAATTTGTTTAAATAACCCAAGATACAAAGGAAGAACTGGTTCAGCACAAATTAATTTCATGTAAGTCATAAGAAAATACAGTTTTAGCTAGCTCCACAAGTGAGACCACAACATCATCCACATTAGTCTCCTCAAAGGAAGCCACTTCTAGTTTATATTTGGCTCCACAGGCCTGCCCATCAGTAATAACTTTCATCAAATTCACAATGTATGCAATAAATATAATATCCAAAGGCACTAATTTCTGGAATGTTACCTCAAAGAGCAACATCAAAATTTCAATTGTTGCAGGTTTTGGATCTAATTCATAGCGCTCAGTCCACTTTTTGACAGCATGGTTAATCACTCTTCCATTATGCTTGATGACATCTGTGTGAAAAACACCAATAAATTTAAAATATTAGCTAATGTTGGATTTCAAGGAGCATTCTAGTGTAAAGTGAAGTCCACACAAAAGTATTTTCACTAAACACAAAACTTTGACCAAGAATTCAAACCCTTATAAGATCATTTCAAAATATGGAACCATATCATCCCTCAAACCAGAAAAATAAACTGACTCAGTTCAATTTCAAATTAGAGAGACATAAATCTAATCCTCGATCTTTGTTTCCCTACCATCACTATTGACCACATCTTCACTTCTATTTTGTTTCCCTCCATCCACCCCCTCCCTCATATCTCATCTTCCCCTTTATCCTTGCTTAGCTCTTATTCCTTCTGGACACCACCATCTTCTCATATCTCCTCACTCTACCTCCATTGTTTAAAAATGGGTAAAAATCAATTCGGCAATCAATTTTTTTTTTTTTTTGAATCATCAAAGGGACGCCTTTTTTTTTATTCATCAGAAGGGTGTCCAAACTGGCACATTCTGCCAAATTTACCTTTCATAATTTTTTTTTAAAAAAAGGCCAGCAATCAGTCTAATGCACCTAAGCAAAACTCATAAAGTAGTTTCCATTAGAACTTTTAAGAAAAAATAGAGAGCAAAATGCAATAAATTCTACCACACATTGTTAAAAACTTACAAGTTATAGATTTTTAGAAATTACTAAAAAATATATAATTTTTTTAAAATTATAAATTTAAAAACTAAAATAAAGATCACTATGATATGAATTATGTAAGTTTAGGAGGAAACTATTTTTTTCAACAAAAAAGTAAAATGCACATTTTAAAAATGGGATAAGTTGGTCATCTAGGACCATATAGTTAGTGTTTAAATAGTTGATCACTTTGAAAACATGAGTGGACTGCAATAGCCTTCTATAATGGATCCATCTATTCATCATATAAGCAATTTAGGGCGGGGAAAACTACCATATAATCACTTTTAAGTCCTTAGCCACTTTAAAAGCATAAGTGATCTCCAATAGCATTTTAGAGTGCATTTATCTTTCCATATTCACAACAACCAAGCTTTATCCCACTATGTGGGATCAGCTATATGGATCATTTTACGTCATTGAGCTAGAGAGACCAGATCCTCTAGTCAACAATTTTGTGGACCAGGGATGGTCCACGCCCTAATTGTGATCGGATTGAGGTCGTAATCCCGCCGCAATTGCTTGCAGTCCATCGACGGGTTCACCCGCCCATCTAGGTTGTAGTTTGGATCGGGACGGGCGGCCGGAGGCCACCCGGAGGCCGTATCTCCTATTAGATCATCATCTATACTTAAATAAATTTTATCTTGTTTTATTATTGCTAACCAAGTCTTTTTTGTGTTCCTCTTCCTCGTTTGATATGTGTATTTGTCATAGTTTCACATCGCCTAACTGGGTAATTTATTGGTCGTCTAAGTACATATTTGTAGCATCTTAAACGTGTCTCTCGGAGTTTTTCCTCAATCGATGCAACTTCGACTTTCTTTCTAATGCTCTCATTTCTTATGTTGTCCATCCTTGTATGTCCACACATCCACCTTAACATCCTCATCTCTGCAACTCTCATCTTCGGCTCATGTACTCGAGTCATAGCTCAACATTCAGCTCCATATAACATAGTAGGTCTAACTGCGGTCTTGTAAAATTTCCCTTTAAGTTTTAGAGGTACTTTACGATCACATAAAACATCCAACGCTTTCCTCCATTTTAACCACCCTGCATGTACTCTATATGAGGCATCTCTCTCAATCTCTCCATAATTTTGCAAAAATGATCCTAAATATTTAAAGTTCTCAATTCCGGGCAACTCGTCATCTACTATCTTAACAATTGTTTCATTTGTTGGGATATATACTGAAAGTCTAGCCTTTTGTATAGACATATTTGTTTTGAAATAAGAATCACATGATCGTTACTTGCATTTTATGTTTATGATATGCATTACTGTCTGATACTT
>JBAMIB010033842.1:0-16074 GCA_037177415.1 Kaempferia rotunda
CTAACAAATGGAAGGTATTAATTTTGAAAAGACATTCTCACTTGTTATAAAGTTTGTGTCAATACATGTCATTATAATTATAATAGCATATTTTGATATGGAATAACATCAAATGGGTATAAAAATGACTTTCTTTAATGGTAATTTTGACGAGGAAATCTATATAATACAGTAAGAATGTTACATGGCCGAAGGCCAAGAGAATAAAATATGTAGACTTAAAAAATCTATATATGAGCTAAAGCAAGCGTCAAAAAATGGAACATAAAATTTAATGAAGTCATTTTATCTTATGGTTTTGAAATGATCAATGAGGATCATTGTGTTTACCAAATAAAGGAAAAAAGAAAAGTTTATCATCTTATCATTATATATTGATGATCTACTATAGCTGGAAGTGATATAAAGTTTGTAATAGAAGTCAAATCATGACTTTCATTATAATTTCACATAATAGATATGAAAGAAGATGAGTACATCTTAGAAGTATAGATCATTAGAGAAAGATCAAAAAGGTTTTTAGGTTTGTCTCAAGAGCCTTATATCACTAAGATGTTACAACACTTCAATATGTCATATTGCAACATTGAACAAACACCTACAGCAAGAGGCATTCTTCTGAGCAAAAGTATGTATATCAAGACTCCTGAAGAAATGCCCTAAATGAAGAAGAAATCATATGCCAGTGTCATTGGTAGTTTAATATAAACTATATTTTGTACTCATCCTGATATAAATTATGTTGTTGGCTTAGTTAGTCATTTCCAGTCAAATCCAGGATTGAGACACTGAAAAGAGGTAAAGAGGATATTTAGATATCTCAAAGGGATAGCAGATTATTGTCTCTATTTTCAAAAATCAAATATAAGCCTGAAGGACTACACAGATGTTGATTGGGTGGAAGATATTGATGACAGAAAATTCACATCTCACTATACCTTATTGTTGAATGATGACACCATCACATGGAACAATAGAAGCTTGTGTAGCGTTGTCGACAATAGGAGCTGATATGGCTTGCGCAACAGCTATCCAAGAAGTTGTTTGGTTGAGAAGCTTCCCAAATCTGAAAATTGTTGAGGACTGTGGGAGTCCTGTTATAGTGTATTGTGACAATCAAGCTACTGTAGGTTTTTCTAAGGATTCCAAATATCACAAGAAAGGCAAGCATATAGAAATTAAGTAGAATTTTATAAGGGATATTGTTGACAAGAAAAAAAAATTCTTGAGTATATCCCTACACGGCTATGCTTGCAGGTAGTAGTCATTGACTAAATAATCATTTCAAGGATATGTGAAGTCTTTGAGACTTCGTAAAATGTAACACATTGTAAAAATAATCAAATGTCATGTTCTATTTATTGTAGATGTTGTTGTTACATTTTGGATAAAAGTCTCGGTGAGCATATTGGCATGTTGAGATTGGTCTACTCACATAGACAATCATGTCTATTTGTTAAGTATAAATAGATATAAGACCATTACTTATGGGATAGCTTATGTCGCTGTGAATAGAGATATACTCATAAGTTAGGATCACCTTGATAATTGTGTCAAGATGAGATCATTTATGAATTAATAATAATCACCTTCTCAACTTAAGAAAGAAGGGGAAGAGGTCATCTTCTCCTCCTACAAATTCATCTAAGAAATCAGAATGAAGGTGTAGAAGAAGAGTGGAACATCAAGAAAAGCTTGGGGATTTAGTTTGTGGAACCTTAAAAAGCTATTCAATTTGTAGTTACTCTTCCGACGACAAACTCGACGAACACAAGGTCGTCTGCAAGTTCCGTGGTCATACGCTGTAAATGTTTATAGTTTAAAGTTTTGGATTTCGTGCATTTAGAACTTTAACATTTAGAGCTGAACATTAAGTTAAAATTGAACATATTAAACCAAACTAATTAAAAAAATTTTGTTGGACAAACTAAATCCATCAAAATTTAGCATTAAAATGGAACAAATCGGACAAATATAAAATTTATCATTAAAATTGAGTAAATCAGTCGATATAAACTTAATTAATTTGATAACAGACTAAATTAATCGAATTATCTGTAATAGACTACTCCTTCATCAACACTCGATTAATATGTAAACAATCAACTGTGACATTACTGCTAAAGTTACTATCTAATTTATCAAGCTAACAGTTGACTAATCCTAACACGCAATGATTGACTAATACATTACACGATTTGGTTTAATCCATTTAAATAAATTTTATATTTTAAAATCAATATCAAATCGAATAAACTAAAATAATTAAAAAAATAAAAATCAATAAATTTTCAAATTAACAGAATTAAATTTATAAATTAAATTAGCTCATCAATTATTTCAATTTAATCAAAATTTGACTACCCTTTATCCTCGTCCATGGCATTATCACTGTTAAGAATTTCTGAATAATTATAATTTTACTAACTTTGTAGTTCACAGCCTGTCATTTTCCATTGCATAATCATTCTCCTTGTTCCACCTTGCCAACAAAAGTTATTTTCCTCAAGAAAAATAATATGGATAAAGAAAAAATCTCAAAGAAAAACTCAGAGATAAACATATAAATTAATATAGCTTACAAAAAATGAAATAGTGGATCATGAATTTATATGTTTATCCCTGAACTTTTCTCTGTGCGTATCATTGCTCTTTCCTCAATTGTGTCATTGGCAATGTTAACCTACCCTGGCAAAAATATCATTACCCTATTCTACAACCGGGTTTCAGTAAAAATAAATTTCTGAAAAAAAAAAGTAGCATAGAACTAGAGAACTTAGAAAGCAAATTTATAACAGGTGGAATAATGACTAATTGAAACACCATACTAATTAATCATTATCACCATCAAAATATGTAATCACGAGTAATTCCACTTGGTACACCAGCCTAGATGACTCTTACAACCCCAGGCGCTCGGACCTGTTTCGAGCGCTCAGGGCTTTTTACATGTAATAGTCACACACACAGATGTGCAGAGATGGGTATTTTCATATATATATATATATAATCTTAGGCGACGCACGTGTGCAAATGCCCGTGGGCAACCCTCACGACTGAAAGCGCCATCCATGAGTGGAAGACGTGTTCCGTGAGATAGTAGCCCAGGTAATAATTCCATATAAAATTAGATCTTAAAATTAAATTTTGACTGTTACAAAATATATTATTGTGCCTCTAATCACTCTCATATAAAAAGTTGCTACGCTAAAATAAAATACCCATATAATTTGCCTGTTTACATAAAGCACCAACAAGTAATTCCACTCAGCTACGTAAATTTAAGAGTCATAAATCTAAACATAAAACAGTCCAACCTTTTTCCTCGTGGCTTGGCACTTTAATAGTTTATAATAATATATCATGAATATTATTAACATTTTCCTTGATGATTTAAACATCAACTAACTACAATTGATTATTTTAATAGAATATAATCAACATGAGTGTAGCCTATTTCCTTTGGGAATAGAAGAATATTTGAACTAGGTAATTTATCATGTCTTCTGGACCTTTTATAGAATTTAAACATTGAATTTCTTTTGAGTTGATAACATAAATATTTATACAAACAAAAAAAAGGAGCAATAAAATTGTGAGTGGAATGGAGGCTTCAGCAGCAGATAGAAAACAACTCTCATCCAGAAGCCTTCAGCTTCTTTTTGTAATCCTGGAAAGTCCCTGAAAATGGTGCCACTCTGCTCTCTGAGACCGCCCACAGCTCACCTACACTTCCGGCTATCAAATGTTCGTCGTGGCTCACCTGAATCGAACAAATGTCAAAAACATGCTGCTGCATAGGCTAAGACTAGGCTTACTTGGGAGGAAAGATGAGGGGAGTGACAGAAATAAACATGCGAGCAATTCATGCTCCATGTGCAACTGGGTGACCCTTTCACTCCAGTGTTTCAACCCAAGTAAACTAGCCTAAAAGAAATCAAATCTAACGGATGAAGGTGAGATATTATACCATTAAAACCCCTCCTTGAAAGATCACAAGACCCTGAATGAGTGCCTCAACAGCATCTAAATCCTGCAATAATGAAATGAATAAATCTCTCAGCCAAGTGCAATTCAATGATAGAAAATATATCTAGGACTAAAATCTTGCATCAAAGTTACAAAGATCGATCAAACATGTGTCCTATTATTTTTTATCCTTGCCCGCATTAAAATATGCAAAGGGCTTACTAAATAAATGGCCCAGCACTAAATAAATGAACACCTCCTCTAGACAAAACAAAGTCTTCTTTTAAAAGTAATTTAGTTCCATCTGCCACAACATGAAAGAATTTCCAAGGGGCCAGCATATTTAGGCACAGTGCAACAAAATCAGCAAAAAAAATATATTAAAAAGTGATGTAGATAGAGATGTTGGTCTTTGTTTCAAATTGATAAATGAAATTTTGCTCGCTCAGAATGTTCAGAGTTCAGGAATTAACATAAGTTTAACAAGAGTCATCTAATTTATAAGACATAAGAACTAAATAAATCTTCCACGGTTGTCATAATTGGACTTGCTTTGAGCTAAATGTGTAACCAACAAGGAAAATAGCATGGTTGACTTTGATTTACTTACTAGATGGTTTGATGGTTCATCAAGGAGAATGATGTGTGGTTTTTTGAAAGTGATCTTTGCAAATGCTACCCTGCTCTTTTGACCGCCTGAAACAGAAAGCAGAAGTGAAGCTTAAAAACTAAGATAATAATGATGAATTCATGTGAATATAAGTAGACTTCCCAGTACCAAGATTTAGTTATAAAAGACACTTGAAAAGTGCTCAAATAATAACAGGCGATAATCAGAAAATGGCACACCTTGTTTTCAAAATTACCAAAGGACAACCCGATTTTGACTAGGATCGAAGGGAAGCCCTATCATGCCCAAATATGCCTATTATACCCCTTTTTACTATGAGTTATTGAAACATGACAGCATACCTTTTTGCTAATTTAAAGCAAAAAAAAAACACATTAAAATTTCTCATATAATTTTGAAACTTCTACAAAATCTGAAAATTGATATTTGAAATTCTTAACCTAACAAAATTGAACAACTTGAATAAAATTATTCGCTTTTTCTAATTTGCGGCAAAATCTTACTTAACTCCACCTGTGAATATTGGAGAGTGAAAATAGGTTCATTTTTGCATCAATCTGACAAAGGAGAACAATTTCAACATTTTCCAAGAAATCAATATAAAAAGAGGGCATACTAAAAGTGATAAGGTACCACTTTGATAGTAATCAAAATATGGACATTCCTTTCAGGATTTTGAAAATAAATGGCACCACACAAAATTTGGCTCAATATAATATAATAATCTCTGAACATTTTTTGTATAGCACTATCATGCTTACACCACCATAAACTAATATTCTTTCTCTTTAATTAATAGGTGAACCAAATTGATAATTACCTGACAATGTGTACATTGGCTGAAGAGCTAGGTTGCCCGTAACTCCAAAGGAACCCAAATGGGCCCTCAGTTTCTGTTCAGGTACGCCCTGCAATGCATGAAAAATGTCATTCCGCTACAAGATTATGCAAACTGAACTGCAGCAATGATCTGTTTGCTCATTTTCATGACGATGAGGATTCTAGAAACCTACCAGAAATTGATATTTAAAGCCATTTTAAATCAGCACTCAGAAGAAAGGTAAAAGCCCACTTCATATAATATTTAATAACCATCATTTCTGTAGGGCCTTACCGGTCATCCCAGATTCGACGTTACATAACCTAGTTAATTATTTTTTTTAATAACCATCATTATTAAGCTTTGACCCTAACTAATTAGGATAATCTTATTCATCCAATGAGCTTTGTGCAACACTACATTGCTAGTAATATCAACATCTTGCAAAACACTTTTTATTACATTATTTTTTTTATATCGCTTTCCGCCCCTTGCATTTTTTAATTAGCTTAACATATCTCCTCTCATTTTATGATCTATTAGAGTCTAATTACTTGAATATGAATAATAATCTTTATTTTTATCTTTTCTTGTAACCCACATATGTCTATCTTAGCATTTTCATTGCAACAACATTTTATATTTTTTCATAACTACCCAACAGTCTTGACCTATGAAATACAACTGATTGTAGATAATGTGATAAAATTTTCATTTTAGCCTAGGGATCATGACATCAAACAAGACTCCAAAAGTTCATATCCATTTCATTCCTCTATTATTTGTCCTATAATGATATCTTATCTACTTGCTCAATGAAATCAGAGATATCTGCAACATTTTTTATCCATTGATTTTAATTATTCCCTCACATTTTCTCTTATTGTACATTTATACACAATTTTATTTCGGAAACGAAAATATGGTTATACTTGATTGAATTGTGATATAATGTGTATATTAAGTTTATGTAGAAAGCCTTGTCTAAGAAATTGAGAAAATGGGAAACCGTTTTTAATCCAATCAATGCTGACAATCCCAATTTACCATCTATATTGAAATACCAACTAGAAACTATTTTCATTCCAATGTTCATTTGTTAAATGGACTCGTGTCCAATTTAATTGAAGGCAGATTAACTGTGTTTAAACACCAAATATCACGTTGGGTAGATGAAAGATGAAAGTTACAATGTGAACTATGAAACAAGGATTTTTTTTCCAAAGTCAAATAAGTACTATTAAGCAAGGTTTAGGGTTTCGTTTCGTGCCGGCAGGAACGGGCGAAACTTACCGTTCCGCCCGCGGACCGAAACCGGCACCGAAACAGGTACCATTTCTGCTCGCCTCTTCGCGTGACGGAAGGCTCGTCTTCGCTCGACAAATGGAACCGCGACAACCTCAACGTGTCGCGATTCCATCGCAACAACCTCACAGCGTGTCACGGTTCCATCGCGACAGCATGGACAACTCAGGACCAGCCGGAGGAGTCGCAGAACTCCTCCGATGCCGCCGGAGGAGTCGCTGGAAGAGTCGAGGAGTCTTGCAGCGCCGCCTGAGGAGTCGAGGGCCGCCGGAGTTGTCTTGCGATTGCTTTGGTGGCTGCGACACCTTCGGCGGCACTAAATGGCGTCACGCGAGAGGCGCTGGCTCCCGCTGGACGAACCGCCGTGAAAACGAAGATGGTTAAAAAATAAATATTTTGATTTAATTAATTCAAACATTTCCCAATTTAAATGTGATATCTCAGAGAGGCTTTTATAACCCTTAATTAAATTATCTCAATAAAATATAAATATATTTAAAATTTTAAAAATAATAAATTTTATTAATTAATATTCTGAAAATTAATTTTACTGATTTAAATTTTATTTAAAAATTCTAAAAAATTCTAAAAAAAATTTAAAAATTATAATAAATCATATTAATATTCTGATGTTTTTTTAATAATTTATTTTATATTTTTTGCTGTTTTACTATTTAATTAATATTTTGATATTTTTTTACCATTTTAAATATATATTATTTAAAATAATAAATAAATAAATAAATAATTTATATAATTAATATACCTAACGTAACATTTTTGTATTAATTTATATACTTATAATAGATAAGTTTTTTTTTTATCTTAGAATAATTTAAAATTTAGAACCATGAATATTAAGATATTTAGCTCCATGTATATAAAATCAATATATAACTTATTTTTAAATTATACACAATAAATATATTTAGTTAATAATTACTATATATAAATAAAAAAATACCGAAACAGTATCGGCACGGTATGATACGATACCGAAACCGTATCGTTCCGATCTGGAACCAAAACCTCGCCACGGGTCGAGATTTTAAACCTTGCTATTAAGCACTAATTCAGTTTCCATAATAATAGAAAAAACATGGGAACTTGAATATGTTTGAAATTCTTACGATAGTTATAAAATTTAGTTTTACAAAATAAGTTTCCTTTTAGAGAATGTTCCAACAATTAAAACATCCACGAGGTTCATAAGGTTGTAGTATGGGTAGAAGCAACAAAACAATTTGTATGTATTAAATAAAAGAATAAAAAACTCCGTAGAAAACTTATTCGGTATGTTTTCAAAATGAATCTTTTACTAGCTTCTTTGAGTGTATAAAGATAATAGGACAGAAGAGAGGGATGAGACGGATATTTTTACCTCCCCTTCCCCTCTTCTTTCCTTTTAAATGTCAAACAAACAAGATATTGACACAATGTGTGGATATCTTAGAAATGAAGCACCGAGTGGTGTAAAATAAACTAACCACCTTACCGGATAGCATCTCATCATGTAAAGTAGTGGATTTGAAGATAAGTCAAGGCCATCTACATGGTGTTGACTAAATACAGCCATGCGCACCTGTGGAGACATATTAACAATGTAAAGCAACTCAAATCTAATAATCTGCCCAAGACAGATATTTAGCATCTCAAAGCAAAAAACAACACTAGAGGAGAAACAAGTGCAGAATCAAGTAGGACAATGTAAAAGAAAGAGTTGAAAGGACTGTTTTCATGCAATGATAGGTTACATAACCTCCATTCCTGCAAGTTAACTTTCAACCTCACAGAGCAAGGTAAAAAAGAAATCCTTATGGGTCATTGAAAGCCATAATTGTCCAATTTTATTTTCGTTTAAATGAATGTGCACATTTTTAAAAGGAAATGTGCAAGAAATTCATGTAACAAAATATAGCTCCATTTTTCTCCAGACCCTTCGTTTCATACAATAAAGAAAAAGCCTTTGATAACCGGAAGGGAAAATTATAATTCTGGACCTATATCACTGAGAACAGGAATCCAACAAAAGTTTGCTCAGTTTGTAGCCTCTTTTACAGTCAAAGTTTTATTATTGACAGATTTAAAACCAGAATTTGGTCATTCAGTGATAGAAGACCAATAGTTTTTTAGTAAGGAGAAAGAGAGAAAAGCGAAGAGAGTGAGAGCAGGGGAAGGGAAGAGCATGTTTTTCCCTTATTTGGAATCAGCAAGGAACTTTTCTTACTAAACTAACCTTTTCTTATGATTAAGATGGATAAGAGGGAAGTAATAATTTATCACATACATTCACTCCCTTTCACTTATTATCCTCAAATTAAATGGGTTGGAAAAACTTGGGATTGGAGAATAAGAATAGAACCTTTCCCTTACAAAAGACATCTACAAAACGGATAAACTCCCTTCACCCTTACTAAAGATATACCAACAACAGATAAATCCCTCTCTTCTTTGCCTCTTTATTCATCCACTCCAAACATGGCCTGACAGCATCATAAAAAGTATATCCTCAGAAAGCACAACAAACTAATGTGAAATAGTTAACCGCCTTAAAATTTCTAACAAATAATCTTGGTAGACACGGGGATAGTATTTTTATACAAAATACAAGTTGTGTTCACAAGGTTGCAAATGAGGCAACCTTTCCATGACACCAAGACCCTTCTAGCAAGACACTTGATTATGCTCCTATTAACTATATGCAAATTCGGTGCATAGGTAAAACAACACGAAGTTTCCATCATGTAACTTGGGTCATAACAATGACGTGCTCAATTGCTGCCCTATATCACCAGAGACCAGAAGGCATCAAGATTCAGCTAAGGATATTTGAAGAACTACTAGAAGTGAATTACAACTGAAACTAAATCTGCAATTTACAGATGCTCCTTTTGCTTAGTTTAATTTTTCTCTATTATCAGCCAGTCAAGTTTGAAAATTATACTGCAAAAGGACACATGGAGTTAGAGGGATAGAAAACAATTATAACATGCTATATTTTTTTAATAATTTACACAAGTCTATCAAGGGTAGAGGATGGAAACAATTTTCAAGGGCAGTGCATAATTATTAATGCTAATGATAGCACATTACTGACATCCTCACTGATCTCATGGTCTCCACATAGCCTGGTGAGTTCTCTCTCTATTGAAATTAAGACAGGAGTTCAAGGTTGCTCTCGGTACCAGTGAAGATTTGCCTTAGGCTTAACATTGTTGACCAGAAATAAAAAGGTAGTACAGCCAGAAAAAATTCTGCTACGCAAGATCTTACACTAATTTCTCATCGGCAAAAAAAAAAAAGGCCCAAATTATATTGAGAAAGATGGTTCATGTCAATTTTAATTGCTTCTTATCTCTTGGTTACCTAAAAGAAATTGAATCTTAGATTTTTGTTCAAAAAATTGTCCCCAAGAAAGAAGAATTGGGCATAATACACCAGATTGTAGAACCAGTAGAAATTATAATTTTCCCCAAATTCTAACTCCTTTCTCGCTTCCCCAGTTTATATTTCATTTTGCTCCACTCCAACATCAACTTGTCTTGATAGTTCAAATGACAAACTAATAATACAGACTGTTGACTGAAAGAAAAAGAATACAGTTCCAAATTTTAATCAATGTATAAAGCTAACATGTTAACTTGGGCTTCTGCAACAGCCCACTAGAAGTATGAAAGAAAAAGGATAAAGGTGGCTTGAACTGGAAAATACAATTACGTTGAGGGTATGAATACTACCTTTGCAGAGCGAAACACTGTCCCAGAAGTTGGTTGAAGATCCCCAGATATAAGTTTGAGTATAGTTGATTTGCCAATACCATTGGGACCAACCACTGAATGCAAAAACTTAAGTTCTTACTAGGGACAAAAAAAACTGAGGAAGTGACAACAAACAGATAAATATTCTACCACTAATTTACACACAAGACATGCCAACTAGGAGTAATATGAACATAACCATTAATAAGAAGATTAAACATCATGGATATGAGAAATTCTTGCCAATAACTAGAGCATGTTAGTTTAAAAAGAAAGAGAAGAGAGAGAGCATGAGAAGCATATATAAAAGAACTACATTTGCAAAAACTTGATAATGAAGTTTATTATAGCTTTGATTAGGAAGATCTGAGACAAGATTCCCATCTTCAGAGCATGAGAAGAAAAGGAACTACTATATTTCACCATAATATGGTGGCTAATTATAACACATTATTATGCAAGGAAAGATATTTCATTGCTTACTTGCTATCCGGCTGTCAAGATCTATGCCAAAATTTAAATTCTTAAACAAGATTGGCCCTCCTGGATAACCAAATGACACGTCACTGCAACCACATAAAAGTTTGTAAGCTTATCCTTCCAAGATAATACCAAACATCAACACTAATTTTGAGATAACAAAAGAAAGCACAACAAAGAAACATAATGAAATCTGAAAGGCAATTGACAGCATGACAAATTACATTTTTTCCTTTTACTCCAACTTAAATATGAGAAAAGGTCCACAAATGCTGAGTTTACAAAAAAAAACTAATTTGCAAAAAATCTTGATCATACAAGTTTCAAGCTCACAGCCAAGATAAATTACTAGTAGTAACACAAATATAAAGTGCTGACATTTGAAAATATTCTAAATGCATTCTTGGAATAATTGATTACAAGCAAAACTCATAAATATAAGTCAAAGATTCTTCTACTAAAAGCATTAAGTAAATAGTTTTATATAAAATGAAGGCAATTATTGGTTGCATATCTAGAAGTAATAATAAAACACCTTTCAGTAATTACAAAATAATACCTAAAACTTATAATTGGGGGGCCAGGTCTGTCATCTGGGGTAGGGAAATCAAACTTGTAGCTGAAACAGAAAAAGAACTTAGCACCAGGAAAATATTGGAATACAAATATCTTTGTCAGTCTGGAAAGAGAGAATACTCAGGATCATTAATAATTGCATCTACAATCCCCATCCTGTCAAGTGCCTGAATAATTTTTTATTCAAATCATCAGCAATAGTATAAACAATATAAATGTTTATAAGCATATGAAAACTTTGTATCAGGTCTAACTAAACCTTAGCCTTGAAAGGTAAAAGACAAATTTTCTAAGTGATGCACAACTTAATGACCACATAGGTTCGGCCTGTATAATAACCTTGATTCTGGACTGCACAAGAGATGCCCGTTTGGCATTGTAGCGAAACTTATCGATGAAAGCCTACACAAAGAAATACATAAATGTTAAATCAAGATGGAAAGATGACCTTTATAGCAATTGTCAACATGTAATGCCAAAACAATAAACTGAGAGTTTTTAGTGACAAGATTACCTTCTGGGTTGTAACGAAAAATGGAGCTAATGCAGAAAACAATAAACTGTTTAAATGCATGTCATTTATTAGTGACTTTGCAGCTTACTATAACTATATTAAGAATGGAAAATGGCTAACATGGTCCAACTTTAATTCAAAGAGTTTTTCCCAAAGCATTCAGAGGTCATTTTTTCACTCAAACTATAAATCAAAGATGAAATGAAACTTCAGTGGATGCGCATGAATCCAGAATATAGTCTAGAGAAAAATAGACCTGCATATGTGCTCTAGCCTTTTCATTTGCTTCAAAGGCTTTTTGTTGGTTTTGAAGCTGTTCAACTTTTGTTCTCTCAAATGTATCATAGTCTCCCTTGTATGAAGTTAACTGTTTCCCATGTAAATGAAGAATATCCGTAACAACCTGACATTTGTAACCATGTTAATCAATTATGAGGAAATAGTATGCCTCCTACAGGAACTTGTTAAAGAAAAAAACTGTGAAGAATTTGTATCGCAAAAATATGAAGATACCGTATTAAGAAACTCTCTCGCATGAGAAACCACAATGAATGTCTTTGGCCATTTCACTAGGTAGGACTCCAACCACAATACAGCATGAAGATCAAGATGGTTCTGCAAACATACAATTAGCGTAATTTAGTTAAAGAAAAAAAACGAAAACCATAATCTTAACAATTACTGTTGGTTCAATAATAGGGGATCAGGAAGGTAAATTATAATCTTAGCAATTACCGTTGGTTCATCAAGTAATAAGAGATCAGGCTCGACAAAGAGGGCACGTGCTAAAGCTATACGCATGCGCCATCCACCAGAAAAAGCTTTTGTAGGTTTTTTCTGCATCTCAGGGGTGAAACTAAGACCCTGAAACAAAATCACGATTTCGAAAACATGCATCATATGTATGCACCAACAACAAATGGCAGTTGAACAAAATAATAAGTACTTACATAGGTCTAGACATAAGTAAAAAAAAAAAGTCCAAGTAACAAAAAATTACAGTCAATGTGTGAAGGCTAGTACATGGCTACATGCCTATTCTACTTTTCTCACAATTAACTAATGAAAATTAAATGGGAAGAAGGGATATGAATAGCTAGGCAACCCCTCAAGTTCAAAATCTCGAGTTGTGCCGAAGTTTCAATCTTTGATTGGAACAATACCATTTCGGTATTGTGCTAATGTTTCGATGCATGGTGTCAATAGTGAATTATAGTTGAAACATAATTGTGAAAACACACGCCTAGCTGCGCCTAGACCCTAGGCAGTGACCCAAGCAATACTTAAATGAAGCGCGCTTCAGCGCGCGTCTTGAGAGGTCAAGGCCGCTTAAGGCACAATTTTCCTCGCTTTATTGAAGTTTTAATTTTTATAAAAAAAAGTCTAACTCATACCTTTAAATACCCTTTAAGTTAATTAGGTTGCATTGACTTGCATGCGGCACATTGTTCTTGCTTGACTCTTCCTCTTCTATAGAAAATGAACATCCTCTCTTAGTCCCTCGTCACCTAAAAAATCAGCATCAACCTCCCCTCCACTCTCTTCTCAAACGTGAACTCTTCTCTTGCCTACAACATCAACATCGGTCTTCTAGATTTCGTTACACTTTCTTTGTTTTCTCCTTGTTTTCGTTTTAATGCTATGTTTTTTTCCTTGACACATTTAAGTTCATAAGTTTTCTTATCAGTTTTATTTTTTTTCTTACACATCAAATTGTAAATTAGTTCAAAATTTACATTCTAATGATTCTGTTTTTTCGTTCCTCACAAATTCAAATTGTAAATTAGTTTAGAATTATCATTCAACTGATTTTAAATTTTTTCTTTAATTTGAAGTTTAATTTTGATTATGAAGATAAACTATTTCAATATTTGAATGTTAGTGAATTTTATATTTACAATATTGTTTAATAGTTTGTGAAATATTTGAATTTTTTATAAAATATTTTGACAAAAAATTCCTATATATGTTTGAATTGTAAAAATATATACCCAAAAGTGTCTTGCTTCGAAAAGGCGTACGCCTAAACCTTGCTCCTAGTGCCTCATTCCCCACAATACATGCGTTTCTGGGCACCTCACACCTCAAATAACTATGAGTTGAAGAAGAAAGGAGACAAGCATAGGAAGGAGACATTATTTGTGCCGAACATGGTTTTGAATCTTATACCATGTCAGGTGAAACAGTCGAAACATATCATTCTAGTAAATTATCGAAACTCGATACCACTCAATGCAAACAATGTCTTCTTCCTTTGTTTCATCTCCTTCATCCAATGACCTTCAATCTATCACCGGCAGCATGCATCGGAGCACTGATACGATACTGTATTTCCGGTCAAAGACTAAAACCACGACACAGCACAAGATTTTGAACTTTGGTTATGAATGGTATCGAGTTTCAGTGATCTATCGAAACGATACGTTTCAACCATTTCACAAGATTTCAAACCACAAACCCACTTAACATGAATCAATCCCATAGTGGCTAATGTTCCAAAAATATTTATATGTCTCCGGATCCCAAAATTTTCAATGTGCAAACTGACTCATTGCAGGGCATAAATATGCTGAATCCATGCATAGACAAGGTGATGAAGCACCGATAACAAATCTCAGAAAAAAAAAACCCATTACTAAAGCCAAAAGATGATTCTTTTATAAAATGGGGGAAAAAGACTAATCCAAAAAGACAAGGCTTAATTTATTCGGTCTAACAACAACAACCACTCAACCTTTATCCCACTAAATGAAATCGGCTATATAGATCCTCTTATATTTAAATGAATTTTATTTTATCATTGTTATCCAAGTCTTATTTGGTCTTCCTCTTCCTCGATTATCTCAATTAATATGTGTATTTAATATTTACCATAGTCCCACATCGCCTAAGTGGAGCATTTATTGATAGCCAAATATATGTTTATATAATCTTAAATGTGTCTATCATTTTTTTCTCTAATATTCTCAATTCTTATTCAATTCATCCTAGTATATCCGCACATCCACTTTAACATCATCATCCCTGCAACTCTCATTTTTTGCTGATATGCTCGCTTTATAGCCCATCAATCAACTCCATATAGCATAGCAAGTCTAACCGTTATTTTATAAAACTTACTTTTAAGCTTTAGAGGTACCTTAAGAAAACAAAAAACACTTAACATCCTCCTCCATTTCAACTACTCTACTTGTATCATACATAAAACATCTATCAACCCTCCATCATTTTACAAAAAAGTCCCTACATACTTAAAAGTTTTAGTTATAGGTAACTCGTCATCTCCTATCTACGTTTATTACTACTAAAGTTACATTTCATATAAAATAGTCTTTACTCTACTGAGCCTAACCCTTTAACTTCCCGCACCTCCCACCAAGATTCGAACTTAGCATTTACTCCACGAGTCTCATTAACCAAAACAATGTTATTTCCAAACAACATGCACCATGATAACTTATTTTAGATGTGTCCAATGAGTTCATCCTTAACTAGTGTAAAAAGATATAAACTTAAAGTTGATCCATGTTGTAACTCTATTTTTATATAAAACCGTTTTGGTTAATCCGCCTTGCGGCTTCACTTTTGTCATTACATTATTATACATACCCTAATTGTCTCAATATATGTTACATTACCAGTTTTTTTTACTACAATTCTTCATATAATTTCCCTTAGGACTTTGTCATAAATTTTTTTTTAAGTCAATAAATATCATGTGTAAATTTGATTCTTTTCTACTACTTTCCAATCAATTGTCTGAGAAAAGATATAACTTCTATCATTGACCTTTTAAGCACGAATCCGAATTGATTTTCGATCACATTGGTTCCTTAATCTTTTTTCTATCATTTTTTCTCAAAGTTTCACGGTATGACTCAAAGAATCCGAATGAATCAACCTCAAGACGGGCAAGTCTACGCCCCGCTCAATAATGAAATTAGACTAACAATGAAATCTGGAAGTAGAGTGGTGAACCGCTTCGCCTATCTGGCCATCGGCAGAGCCCTAGACCCAAGCA
>JBAMIB010033945.1:0-28925 GCA_037177415.1 Kaempferia rotunda
TTTGGATTTTGTTTGTTTCCTAAATTAATGACTGTATTAAAATATCTCTTCTTTTTATTCCATAAGAATGTTCCTAACTTATGTCGATTTGTTTCCTTAATTTATTAGAAATTAAAACCTTTGAGTTATTTTCCCCTAGATCTTAGTTTTCAAAAGATAACTTTATTGATATGTTGCCTAACTTATGGTTGATTTATCGTTTTTGAAAAATTAAAAATCAAGTAAAAATAACAAAAATGATCCATCATTCACTTTTATAAATTAAAAAAAATCTAATTGTAAATTGTAATTATGGGAATTCCTAGATTATAAGAGAATTTAAAATGTTATTTTTATATTTATATATAGCAGCCCACTCCTATTGCCAAGTCAGGCTTATGGTTTAGAATTTAGAATTTAAAGTTTAGATTAAAGAAAATGAAAAAAAATATACCTAATATGCACGGGATATGCATAAAGTGGATTTTTTTTTATACTTAATACTACAATTCAACCCCTAAATCTTAAATTTAAATTAAAAAATATAATAACAAAAAATAAACAGTGCTTATATATAATAATAACTTATGCGACCAATTAACAGTAGTTAGCCACAACCATATCTATATTATATATATATATATAAAAACAGAAAAGTTTTTCTAAAAAGTTTACCGCCTAAATATAAAAACAAAAAAGTTTTCTATTTTCTAAATCATATTTTAAAAAAATATTTTTTGATTTAATTTATACAAAAATAGAAAAGTTTTCTGTTTTCTAAATCATATTTTAAAAAAAATTTATATTTTGATTTAATTTAAGACCATTTAAAATCCATTTAATTTAATGTATATTTTTGATCAAATCAATAAATAGAATGTCTCTTATTATTCCAAATATTTTATAATTTAAAATGAATTCTAAATACATAATTAATGTTCTCTCGGTTTATATATATATATATATATATATATATGTCTTTGCCTATTTTCTCTAGGATTTAAATGTGAAAAATACTGAATATACCAATTCTAGCAACAAAATACCAAAAAAATACAAATGTTGTATTTAAGGAAGTTTTTCATAATTTGTAATAATATTTTTTTTCATATGAAATGTATTAATCATAGTCAAATTAATTTGTTATATCTAATGTTTTAATTTCATATAAAAAAATTCATATTATCTAATTTATATATATATATTTTATACGTGATATAATATGTGCATCGCACAGGTGAAATACTATCTCTTATAAATCTCCATGTTAAAAAAATTTGATATAGGCTAAATCTCTTATAATTTCACAATTATTAATTTAAAAATCATTTACTTTGTCCTATTTTATTTGTTAAAAGACTTGATTATTTCAATTAATTTGAAAATTTTGTTTTATTTAATTTTAATTAATGTGATCCGCTTTTAATTTTATTACGGTGATACTTTAATAAAAATTAAAATTTGTTAAAAAAAATATACCTAATCAAATCAAATTTAATATTTAAATAAATAAATCCTGGCAAATATGTAATTTGATTCAGTGCGATTTTAATAAAAATTAAAATTTAATAAAAAATTTACGAAATTAAATATAATTAAATCCTTAAATAAAAGCAAAGTTGTAATCTATTGTGATATACGTGGTAAAAGGTGATTCGTCCAGCGCCTCTGCCAACCTATCCCTATGCCAACACGGAGAAGGTAAATCACGGGTGAGTGCGGATGATCAAAGACATAGGGGAGGCATATGCTCGGGCGCACCGAGTTTCGACCTCTAGACCTCATGTGACAACCTCTTATGTCTAAACCATCGCACCGCCTTGAAGGGACCTAATATATGAAATATATGATAAAGGTGAAGTGTTAGAGTATTTTTATCGATCGGTAGTGTCATATAGGCTCAGGTCATACAACAAATTAGTTCAATTTGAATTATCCAGAGTATACTTTGATATATATATATTAATGAATCAAGCATATTTCTCGATTCAATAGGAGCCCCAAAAGAAAAGAAGTGGATATGGTATATAGCAGTGTATTATAAATTTAGGGTATAAATTTTATCAAAATCATACGGCCAAAATCAAGCTCGGCGATCTAGAGTTTAAATTTCAGAGACTAAGTTCGGTGTCGTGCTTCACTTTTACATAAGTAGGCGAATTTATTTCTTTCCTATTTCATCAAAACTATGAGTGAGAAAAAATCAGTTAAATACAATAAATATATCAAATTTAAAAATTTAATTCAATTATTTTATTTTTTTTCTCTAAAATTATTAATTTATTCAATTTCAATTTTAAAATTTCTTATTTTATTAAAATTGAAAAAATCAAACATGTAAATCTCCATGTTAAAAAAATCGATTTAGACTAAATCTCATATGATTTCGTAATTATTAAAATATTTTTAAAATCATTTAGTTTGTTCTGTTTTTTTAAGATTTAATCCATTCAATTAATTTGAAAATTTTAATTTAATTAATTTTAATTAATGTGATTCACTTTTAATTAAATACGGTGATATTTTAATAAAAATTAAAATTTGTTAAAAAATATACCCGATCATATCAAATTTAATCTTTAAATAAATAAATCAGGTTAAACCTGTAATTCACCTTCTATTTAAACAGTGTATTTATGGTAAAAATCTTATCAAAATCATACGTTAAATATCAAGTTCGACGATCTAGGTTTTGAGTTTCAGAGTTAAGTTCGACGCTGTGGTTCACTTCTCTAAAGGTTGGTGAATCTAGGTTTTGAATTTCAAAGGTTAAGTTGGCGCCGTACTTTACTTCTCTATAGGTAGGTGAATCTGTGTATTTTCTATTTGTGTGAGACCGAAGTGAAAAAAATGGACTAAATAGAATAAAAATCGAATTTAAAATTTTAATTTAGTTATTTTAATTTTTTCCTAATAAATAAATCAATTTATTCGAGTTGGTTTCGATTTAAAATATTTTTATTTTATTAAATTGATGAAAAAATTTAAACAGGTAAATCATCATGTTAAAAAAATAATAATGTTAAATATGTTATGATTCATAATTATTTAAAATATTTTAAAAAACTATTTAGTTTGTTTGACTTTTATTAAAAGATTTCGGTTTTAAAAAATTATGATTTATTTAATTTTAGTTAATTTGATTCCGTCTTATTTTAATAAAAATTAATATTTGATTAAAAAATTACCTAATTAAATATAATTAAATTCTTAAATAAAAAAGCAAAGTTGTAATCTAATGTGATATATAGAATATATATATGATAAAGGTGGAGTGTTAGGGTATTTTTATCGATCGGTCGTGTCATATAGGCTCGGGTTATACATCAAATTCCTTCGATTTGAATTATCCGAACTATACCTTTTGTATATATAAAAAGATGTACAATCAAATTTATTTCTCGATTCAATAGAAGCCCTCCAAAAGAAAAAAAGTGAATATAATACATAGTATTGTTAGGACTGATTCCGAAGCAAGAGGGGGGGGGAGGTGAATGACTCCGGTTGCTTCTTCTTCGATGATTTGTAGCGGAATGACTCGACGAAACTCAACCAAACGCTAAGTATTCACCTCAATAAGAGGTGGCTAATCCAATGATTCACTCATGCACACACCCTCCACTAATGAAAACAATATCATTCGAGGAGGCGAAGAAGTCTCATACAAACTCACACAAGAATACAACTCTAAACAAGAAAATAAATACAATAATACAACACACAACCTTGTTTGTTGATCTTATGGATGTCTCTTGACTCTTGGAAGTGCAGCAACACTTGTCCCTAAGAAAGCTTCAAGAACTGACCTTTGATCGTCGGAGAAGAAGGTGGAGGAGAGAATGTCATTTTTCAGAAGCGTCACCCTTTTAAAGATGTCTGTGAGTAACGGTACGAAATCAATCGATTTAAAATTTTTTGTACAACTTCAATCGATTAATTGATCGATTCAGAAGCTCACTGGTCGCTCAAAAACTCTCCCAATCAATTGAAAGAACCTTAATCGATTACCCAATCGATAAAGGCATGATTTTCACTTTTCTGTGATATTCAATCGATCAGATAATTGATTGGAAAGTATAAAATTTGTGTATAGCTTTAAACCAGCTTTGTTTCGCATTCGAGATCACCTCATTCCGATATTCGAGACAAAAGTTATGACCTTTTGCAAGTTTGCTACGTCGGGACTCCTCGTTTCATGCCAACTCCCTATTGGACTTACGACAGGCAAATGTCCGATCAACTTTTGACCCACTTACGTTGAAACTTTCTCTTTTCCAACTTCCCGTTGGACTTTCGATCACCGAGTGCTATCCTACTTGACATATTTAGATTTTTCTCTTGCCTAGTCATAGTTAGAGCTTCTCATTGTTTAACATTTGGTCAACCTTGACCTGCTAGAACTTCTCCGCCAAGTGTCCGGTCACTCCTTTGACTCACTTGGACTTTTCCCCTCATGCCAAGTGTCTGGTCCTCTATAACTCACTTAGATTTCCATTGTCTGACTTCACTCACCAGAACTTCCATTGTCCGGCTTCACTCATCGGGACTTTCACCAGACTTCACTCACCAGGACTTTCACTAGGCTTCACTCACCTGGATTCTGTCTGGCTCCACTCACCAGGACTTTCATCATACTTCACTTACCTGAATTTCCTCTGCCTAGCTTCACTCACTAGGGTTTTCCATCAGTCTGACTTCACTCACCAGGACTTTCCATCTGCCTGACTTCATTCATCAGGACTTTTTACCTGCTGACTTCATTCACTAGGACTTTCCACACTAAATGTTCGGTCAACCCTGACTCAATTGAATTTTCTTCTCCTGCCAACATTCCCGTTGGACTTACCCTTGCCTAACCTCTCTAGTTGGGACTTCCTAGTCAAGTATCCAGTCAAACTTGACCTACTTGACTTCTGTTTGACAATATATGAGATAGACAATTGCACACGCAATCTCCATCTATTGTCAAACATCAAAATATCAATTTGAATCGACTCCAACTTAGTCAAACGGGTCTACCTAACCCAGGGATAATTACTGCAATTAATCTCCCTAATACATTGTCAAACATTTAAATTTGGACCCAATGTTGTTCGGTCAATATGATCACCTTGATTCGGGGATAATTGCACCAACAAGTATCTCGAAGTGGTGTATTTCAATTTAGGGTATAAATCTTATCAAAATCATATTGGCAATATCAAGCTCGGCGATCTAGATTTTGTATTTCAGAGGTTAAGTTCGGTGTCGTGATTCACTTTTCCGTATGTATGCGAATTTGTTTATTTCCTATTTCATTGAGACTATCAACACTAGGAGTGAGAAAAATTCAGTTAAATGCAATAAATATATCAAATTTAAAAATTTATTCTCTGTATCAATTTATTTGATTTCTATTTTTTTTATTTTATTAAAATTGAAAAAATTGAACCTGTAAATCTTCATGTTAAAAAAAATCGATTTAGGCTAAATCTCTTATTTCATAAGTATTAAAATTTTTTAAAAAATATTATGTTTCTTCAGTTTTTTGTTAAAAGATTTAATCAGTTCAATTAATTTGAAAATTTTGATTTATTAAATTTTAATTAATGTGATCTACTTTTAATTTAATACGGTGATACTTTAATAAAAATTAAAATTTGTTAAAAATTATATCCAACCAAATCAAATTTAATCTTTAAATAAATAAATCGGGGCAAATCTATAATTCGCCTCCTACCAATATCAGCTCGGCGATCTAGGTTTCAAGTTTCAAATGCTAAGTTCAGCGTCGTGCTTCATTTCTCTATAGGTAGGTGAATCTGTGTATTTCCTATTTGTATGAGACTGGAGTGTAAAAAAATTTGATTAAATATAATTAAAATTGAATTTAAAATTTTAATTTAGTTATTTTAATTTTTTCCTATAAATAAATCAATTTATTCGATTTGGTTTCAATTTAAAATATTTTTATTTTATTAAATTTATGAAAAAATTTGAACAAAAATCTTCATGTTAAAAAAAATCAATGTGGCGTTTGATTTGAGAGGCAGAAATGAGAATGAGAATGAGAATGAGAATGAGAATGAATTTGACAGTAGGCTGGAATGGGAATGAGTTTAGTCATTATAATATTTGGTTTATAAACTTTGTTTAGGTATGATTCTCTTTTTTAAAAATTAATTTTTTTTCTTTTTTATTTTTCTCTCCTTTTTTTTCACTTTGATTATCTATATATATATATATTTTAAATATTTCCTAATTTTTTTTTATTTTTTTCATTTTTAACTTTTTTTTTCTTTCTCTTTTTCTTTTCAATTTTTTTTAATTTTAAATTTTTTTAAAAATTTTAAATTATTTCATTTTAATTTTAAATTTGTTTATGTTTTCTAAATTTTTAATTGTTTTATTTTTATAAATGATTTATTTTTTTTTAATTTTTTACTTTTTAAATGTTTAAAATTTTTTTGTTTTAAATTGTATTAATTTTTTAACATTTTTTTAAAAAAATTTTACATTTTAATTTTTTTTTTAAATTTTGAAGAAAAATGAAAATGTGAATAGAAATGAAACCCCCAGTCATATGGTTTGGTTATTCTCATATATTTGGAAATCATTCCCAAACCTATAATCCAAACATTATTATTTACTATCATTTCATTTCCTCATTTCTAAACCCACCAACCAAACACCAAACGCCCCCTAAATCTCTTATAATTCATAATTATTAAAAATATTTAAAAAACTATTTAGTTTGTTTGATTTTTGTTAAAATATTTCGGTTTTCAAAAATTATGATTTATTTAATTTTAGTTAATTTGATTAGTCTTATTTGAATAAAAATTAAAATTTCATAAAAAAAATTACCTAATTAAATTCTTAAATAAAAAGCAAAGCTGTATCTAATGTGATATATGGAATATATGATAAAGGTGGGATGTTAGAGTATTTTTATTGATCGGTTGTGTCATATAAAGCTCGGGGCATACATCAAATTCCTTCGATTTGAATGAACTATACCTTATATATAAAAAGATGTACAATCAAATTTAATTCTCGATTTAATAGAAGCCTCAAAAAAAAAAAAGTGAATATGATATATAGTATCTCGAAGTGGTATATTGTAAATTTAGGGTATAAATCTTAACGAATCATCTGTCCAATATCAAGCTCGGCAATCCAGATTTTCGATTTCAGAGGCTAAGTTCGGTGTCGTGACTCGTGATTCACTTTTCTATAAGTATACGAATTTATTTCTTCCTTATTTCATTGAGATTATCGAGACTATGAGTGACAAAAATTTAGTTAAATACAATAAATATATCAAATTTAAAAATTTAATTTGATTATTGTAATTTTTCTTGTATCAATTTATTCGATTTCGATTTTAAAATTAAATCTCCATATTAAAAAAAATCGATTTAGGCTTATTCTCTTATTTCATAAGTATTATAAATTTTTTAAAAATATTTAGTTTCTTCAGTTTTTTGTTAAAAGATTTAAGCAGTTCAATTAATTCGAAAATTTTGATTTCTTTAATTTTAATTAATGTGATCCGCTTTTAATTTAAAACAGTGATAGTTTAATAAAAATTAAAATTTGTTAAAAAATATACTCAAATAAATCAAATTTAATTTTTAAATAAATAAATCGGTGCAAATCTATAATTCGCCCCTACCAATATTAAGCTCAGCGATCTAGGTTTCAAGTTTGCTAAGTTGGGCGATATGCTTACCTTATCTATAAGTAGGTGAATCTAGGTTTCAAATTTTAAAGGTTAAGTTCGGTATCGTGCTTCATTTGGTGAATCTATTTTTTTTTCTATTTCAGTGAGAGTAGGAGAAGAAAATTTGATTAAATATAATAACAAATTAAATTTAAAAATTTAATTTGGTTATATTTTTTTTAAATGAATCAATTTATTCAATTTGGTTTCGATTTATAATATTTTTATTTTATTAAATTGATGTAAAAATTGAACAAGCAAATTTTCATGTTAAAAAAAATTCGATCTAGGTTAAATCTCTTATAATTCATAATCATTTAAAAAAATTTAAAAAACCATTTAGTTTGTTTAATTATTTTATTAAAAGATTTCGGTTTTTAAAAATTATGATTTATTTAATTTTAGTTAATTTGATTCGCTCTGATTTTAATAAAAATTAAAATGTGATAAAACAAATATATAATTAAATATAATTAAATCCTTAAATAAAAAGGAAAGCATAATGTAATGTGATATGTGGAATATATAATAAATATGGAGTGTTAGAGTATTTTTATCGATCGATTGTGTCATATAAGTTCGGGTTATACATCAAATTGCTTCGATTTGAATTATTTGAAGTATACCTTATATACATATAAAAAAGACGTAAAATCAAATTTATTTCTCGATTCAATAGAAGTCGCCCAAAAGATAAAAAAATAAATATGATACATAGTATTTTGAAGTGGATTTATTGTAAAATTAGGGTATAAATCTTATCAAAATCTTATGACCAATATCAAACTCGGCGATCTAGATTTTGGGTTTTAGAGGATATGTTCGGCGTCGTGTTTCACTTTTCCATAAGTAGGCGAATTTATTCCTTCCCTATTTCATTAAGACTAAAAGTCAGGAAAATTCGATTAAATACAATAAATATATCAAATTTAAAAATTTAATTCGTTTATTTAAATTTTGTTTTCAATTTATTCGATTTTGATTTTAAAATTTCTGATATAATTAAAATTAAAAAAATCAAACCTGTAAAAAAAATTTGATTTATGCTAAATCTCTTATGATTTCATAATTATTAAAAAAATTTAAAAATTATTTAGTTTGTTCGGTTTTTTGTTAAAAGATTTAATCAGTTAATTAATTTTAAAATTTTTATTTATTTAATTTTAATTAATGTTATTCTCTTTTAATTTAAGACGGGTAAATATGTAATTCGTCTCCTTTACTATTTAGGTATAAATCTCGGCCGGCGATCTAGGTTTCGTAGGTTTCGGGGTTTTGGCGCCGGCGATCTAGATTTGCGTAGGTTTCGGGTTTTGGCGCCGGCGATCTAGTTTGGTTTTGGCGCCGTACTTCAGGTGAGTACTTGCATTCCAGCAATCTGTTTCTTCCCTATCTCTTTGTTTTGCTTCTCGTTGTTTTGTTTTGCGTCTCGTTGTGACTATGATGTCGTTTGCAGCGTTTGTTCAAGTCCGAAACGTCTTTCTCTATACCGGTTGACTTCGTGAAAATAGTTTTTTTTTTCTGATCTTTTTTCATTTTCATGTATTACTTTTTTGATTTCATTTTGTGTAATGTGTTCATTTAGGCAATTTGGGTGATGGGAAAAGGAAACAAAAGACCAAGAAAAGATGCAAAAAGTGGAAGCAAAATTCACTCAAGAGACAAGGATGCCTTAAGAGACACTCACATGGATGATGAGATTGATGAATGTTAGAACTAATATTTTGCCTGACATATTTTAGTTCTTTTGGTACGACATTCTGTAATGATCTGAGTTATCTCAAACTTGCAGTTCATAAGCAGCGGGATATCGTTCCCTTCGATGTCAATGACGATCATGGTGAGATTTGATACGATTATAATTCCTTTCATTGAAATTCCTAAAGTTTATTTGTTGCATGGGTAGGTGAATCAGAGGATGGAGATTTAGTGGAGCCTGTATTTGAGTTTGAGGTGAGAAGTGCATATAGAATTGATACTAGAATTGTTATCTACTTTTTTTGTGTTTATATTTTTAGAGTTGACAAATTGTATGTTCCTTTCCCATTAAATCTTATCTACTACCAAGTGCTTTCGATTTTTCACTATTTAACAATAATTATACAAATATATATTCAATTATTTAATCTTTTATTGTTGATTGGGCCAAAATCATAAGAGCTCCTTTTTTTTCATGAATATCATAGGGATACTTTTCTTTTAAAATTACTGAAAGAGCATTCCACCATTTCCTACATTGTCATCTGCTATTATGCCCTTGGTTGGTTTAAATCAATTATAGTTAAAAAAACATCCTTAACTAGTCATCCCCTCCCCCTTTTCATGGCCATCTTCTCCTCCTCACGTTCATCTGCATTAAAGCCCTCTCTTCCTCAAGCTCTTTCTCAACCCTCTCCCTATCAATGCCATATCCTCCACCATTGTGTCTCCTTCAAGCCCTCTATAGTTTGCAAATCTCACTATTTCATCACTTGTCTATTCATTTCCACCTCCCAGTCCTTCCTCTTTTCTCTATCTCCATGTCTTTTGTTTGTAATTTCGTTCTATGGGCCCAAACCACCTATTATTTATCACAAACAACTATGTTTTTTTTTAAAGAAAAGTGTTTGGTAATACCTATTATTTACTATTATTGAAGTGTTAAAATGAATTGTTGAATAATTACATGCCAAACTATTTATTTTTAATGCTGAGGGCTAAGATTTCCATCCTTCATTACAGCAACACCACTGTTACAAGAACACATTCAAGGCATAATAAGGAGGGACCTGTGGATCTGACTTTGACATGGCCAACTGTTACAATTAGACAGCTTTTTATGAAATTGTTCATTCTTTCTGTTGAGAGAAAAATAACTCCTATCACAAGCAACAACCATGCTACAAGAACAATATCAACAAGCTATCCATTCTTTACCTCTAAAAATAGCAAACAATTGCAATTGGACAATTTGGCATACAATTGTTTCTTTCCCTATAGAGGGTACATATCACAAATCTTCTACATACAACAAGCATGTTATAAGAACATATTCAAAAGCTAACAACATTGAATTTACGACTAACAAGTGCATGGTGAAAATTGAACAATTTGTTAAGAAATTGTCCCCTTTCCCTGTTGATTTCACAACTCATCAGTCTTCTATCTGAATCAATAATTTTGGTACTAAGAGCACATTTGTAAGTGTTATTGCACTGTAATTAAACCAACATTGATGACTAGATAATGATCTATAGTCTAACAAAATATAACAGTAAATTCCTAATGAAAAAAATTTAAACAAATGCTAAACATAATCCTTAAATCATCTTTCCTCATGGAATTGCCAAACATACAAAAGTGGATCTCAAAGACTCAAATTCTTCATTTTCTCCAAACAAATTCTCTTTTACAAATAACAATTTTAGAAAAAAATTATATGGTATACCCCCTTATAATGACTGGTTACAACTGAATAGTTTAGTCAAAACTATTCATTTTGATTGGAAATTCATAATATCATACTTGAGTGAATCTTGAAGGCACGATATTGGAACTATATCTTTCTGATCAAAGATCGAGTTTCTGTGATTTTCTTGAACCATACGTTTCAACCATTTTGCTCGGTATGGTACAAGATTTTAAATCATGGTTTAAATCAATTCAATAAGGCAATATTAGGTAGATGATACAAATTAGGGAGTTCATGTTTTCAAAGATGTGCACTCCTTTGATATTAGTGAAAAAAGAAAAGTTGGGGGGGGGTGCTATTATGATTTTTTTTACTGTAAGCAATACGTATGTGCATGCAAATGCATATTTGCTGCTAGTAATTATTCAACTCTCATTTCTTGTATCTATCCTCTTGTGTTGATTTATTTATTTAAGCCTTGTTCTTCTACTGATGTTTAGGGTAGTGAAGATGCTGAGATTGAGGAGGATGACAGTGACGATGACGATGACGATGACAAGGAATTTGATAGGCCTAGTTATAGCATCAAAGGGAAAGACTTTGCTGATAAAAGTAAGTATGACTTATAATTTTATTGAGATCTTATTCTGTTTCCAAATGCAACTTAATTTAAATTTTGTTCTATAAGTATCTTAATGTAAGCAAAGTACATTGTTAGAATTCCCCACTCGCTATCCTTCAACAATATGATCTATTTCTTTGGCCCTAACATTATAATATGTAGTGATACTTAACTGAGCTCTACAGTTATTTCACATTTCATTTACTCCTAGTGTTAGTGTATGAAATAATCATATTAACAAGGATTTGCTCTCTAGGACATGGTTTGTAAAGCCACTTTTTACCCCAGCGATATATGGCATGTCTCTCTAGCACTAATAGTATGGTTATGTAGTGATACTTAACTGAGCTTTCATAGTTATTTCAAATTTCATTTGCTCCTAGTTTCAACATAAGAAAGAAGCACATCAACAAGGATTTTCTCTCTTTTGATGCGGCTTGTAATGTGCCTTGTGCTGGTGTTCTAGCATGCTTTAATATTTGCCTTTCAGTTCTCATGATGTATATTGCTTTGGCATGTCTTGGGATGATTTTACTAGGACATATTTCTTTAAAAGTGTTCAAGAGATGAACCATCATGATAGTCCCTTATCATTGGGTTTTGCAAAATCACTATAAATTTGTGTTATCACACTAGAGCTTCATGATTCTAAATCTTTTAATGCCAAAAAAAAAAAAGGAATGGAAGTTCAATTTTTTATTTTATTTTTTTTGAAAAAAATAAGGTTTAGTAAAACAAATCACAAGCATTTTTTAAAAATGTTTTTAGCATGGTTTAAAATCTCGTGCCATACGGGCGAAACTTCTTGTTCCGCCGCCAACCGACACAATGATGACACTGGCACACCCTCTCAATTGAATTGTCAAAATCAATATTCTCTTTCGATGGTTACTTCAGTGCTAGTCTGGTGGAGAGCCATGACACAATGGTAAAATTGTTGTGGTGACCTTGTAGTCATAGACTTGAGTCGTGGAAACATTCTCTTGCAATGTAGGGTAATGTTGTGTACATTAGAGCCAATGTGATTTGACACTTTCCTGGGACTTTGCATTGGCGGGAGCGCCAAGCGCTGAGCTGCTCCTATTTTTTTTTTTTACTTCAGTGCTAGTCTTCTAGTCATTCTAGGAAGAGGCTTGATTGGATTCTCAAACCTATCTTCTCTTTCTCTTTTTTGCTCAAATAAAGAATCTTCGTTGCCCTTCTTTCTTCCATTCTTCCATTGGTCAACAACTGACCAACCAGGTAACCACCAACTTTTTACAACATCTTTTTTCACTTCATTAGAGAAGATATGGCAGACCCATCAAAACAGGACCCATAGCTCATTGTTTGGTTTTGAAGATTGACTATCTCTGAATAAGATAGGTTCTTAAAATTCTAGTCCAGTTCCTTCCCTAATACAGGAATTGATTGTCTAGGTTTATTTATGTATATAAGATTCCTATGATTTGAATCACAAAATTGGCAATCATATAAAGTTGGTAGCAGATTATTTGACAATCTCGGTGTTAATAAATTTGGTAGCAGATTTTGGATGATCCCATGGTTTGAGTTGTAATCCTGCAATCACAGTGACAAAAATTTGTAAAAATCCTAAAGAACAAACAGCCAATATAGTTGTTTATTCTTCTCTATTCTATTTTTCACTAAGTAATATTAATCTTTCTTCTAATCTTGCATATAAGTTGGGACATGCATATAAATTTATTTTGCAACTAAGTGATCATGTGCAATTTCACATGGTCTACTTTTCTTTTGTATGATTATCTGTGTTCATGGTAACCATAGAAAAATATTCATCTTTAATCTTATTCCAGTTGAAAGACAAGCAAGATATCTAAAGCTTAAGTTTGGAGGCGATGATGATGGTGATGACGATGATGAGATGGATGATCCTGAAGAAGATGAAGATAAAAGAAAAGCTATATGGGGTAGATGGAAGAACTTATATTATAGTGCTGATAATGTTGACTATGAGGTAGTGAATGTTTGGTCACTCTAATTTTCTGTTCTCCGCCGAGCTATAGTATTGTATAGATTTGTTACTTAGCCTCTTTTTATGTTGTGCTATCTATTGATTTGCAACTACAGCTTCAATCAAGTGATGAAGATTTTCCTATAGAGGAGGAGGCTGAGGTATTGAAGATTCAGAGAGAGAAGGCCAAATCCCTTTTGATGGAAGATTTTGGCCTAGAAAATTATGAACAAGATAATACTAATTATGATAAACAGAATAAAACATTCCAGGTTAGATTTACTTCTTTTGCTTTGGTACTGATTTCTTTCATTTTGTAGTTATTTAATTGCCAGGGTAGAATGGATATTTTAGAGTGATTCCTCAAATATTTCAAACTTACTCCCTTTATTTCATAAAATATTCTTCTGTAAGAGAAACTTCATTAGCAGGAGGATTTTGTTAGAAAGACAGCTATAATGAAATCTGGTGTTGAGGAAAATGATCCGTTTAGAAGTTTTGAAGAAATTAAGAAAGACATTGCTTCTTTGTCAAAAGAGGAGCAGATGGATATTGTGCATAGGTATCTTCCTTTCATTTTTCAGTCTAAATCTGTCAATATTTCTAATAGAAGCTACTATTTGAGAAAAGCTTATGTTATATGAATCTGATATTCTCTGCAACCCTTAAAAAAATTGAATGATATAGATATGTAGTTGGATTACTTTTGTACAGTGGAATGACTATGGAACATGGTTGTTGAAATTAGCATTTACTTTTGTACAGTGGATGAATATCAAACATGCTGTCGAAATTAGCATCACTATCAATGTATGACATTCCAAAGCTTTGGTATTGCTTGCATAAAAAATGAGATCAATAAAAGTAAATTTAAAATGTCAGAAAATAAAATAATTTGTTTTTTATGTTAATTTATTTTTTACTATAAGTAATTGCTATTAGTAATATGAATAAAAACAATTGGGAATAATATCACTATTATATTTATTAAGTTTGTATTATTTTATATAAATCGTAATCTAATAAATAATTAAATATTAATCAAATAATATATAATATTGATAATATCAATTCTTAGTCTAATTACAATAATTGTTTTATTTTGTATATTATTATTTTAATAACCTTAATACTTATTTGTAATACAACTCTGACTATTGTCACTACTCACGTGTTGTTTTCACTTATTTAGATTCCTCATAGTAGAGTAACAACCCTTGTTCAATGCCTCCTCCACTGACCAATCACTCTAATCATCCGTTAAGTTGAAGCCTTCAACTTGAAGGTAGATCTCCTTTGTGAGCTTCAAACATTGGTGTCAAAGAGCCCTAGCATGCCACATGAATCATTATGGCAATAACAATCTCCTGTTACTCACAACACCTTGCAATAACTGCTCTTAGATCTAGAGTTTGGTGATATATTTTAGGTTTCAATTAGAGTCTGAAAAGATTCTCCTAATGGAACTGTCAAATAGTTATAATGCTTGCTTTTTTCGAAGAAACATCCATTTTTCCAAATTCAGCCTCCTCCTAGCAAATCTAAGCCTATTTTCATTAGCAACTTGTTGAGTTTCTTGACTATGCTTGATTTCTGGTTTCAAATTGAATTACTACTTGTTGAGTTTGATCCAACTCAGTCGTATGGGGCTGAATAGATGACATAACCAAATTAAAAATTCCTTATACAAACACTCAAACCACACAAATGATTAGTAGAGCAAGTGTGCTCACTTGTGATTGATTGAGTATGTCTGATAAATTAGCAATGGAAATAAAGGAATGTAAAGCACGGCGTAAATGTGATTATTTTGTACTGTTACTAGATTCCTACTTCCTGTAGCATGTTCAATATGTCATGCCCCTAATATCCACTGTTACCATCCTATAGAATAAGGCAATGTGGTAAGCCTTTATAGTTCATTGGTAACTTTATTACCTGGCTTTGAGGATAACTCTTACTCAAATTTAGGATTTCACAAGCTGTTTTCATTTCCTTAAGATATGAAATGAATGCAAAGAGAGTAAGTTACTGTGAGTTTGAGGGTTGAAGCCTTATGATACTTATTGAAGCTCTTGGACTCTTTTGGGCATTTGTTGATGATGGGCACATGAAAAATAGAAGTATCTTCGTTAATGTTTAGTGTCCAAAAGCTCTCTAAGAGCTTATATAGAAAAGCTCCAACAAACACATTTTGAATATCACACAAATAACCATCGGATGCCAATAACTCTTTGCTAGGAGACTGCCAGGGGAGGAGGTTTGCAGATTGCTTGTGGATTTCCCAATGAAAAAAAATCATCTGTTTAATGCACAGGCAGTTCCTTTCTAGTAATTCACTGTAAGTGAAATTACTTCTCCACTGTTGTTTATTTAAGGTACAAGACTTGAGCCAGTTGATTTCAATACTTGGGAACACTTATGAGGCTTCAACAAGCAAAACCTAGATAGCTCCCCTTCTACGTAGGTAGACATAACATTGTTACAATAATGTTACAAATATCAAACAAAACCCCAAGATTATAATCTTATAATAACTTACAGTTCTCACATCGTTAGGCCTTTAGGTCCTTGAGGCCATGGAGCTCCTTCCTGACCTCGGTGCAAAACCCAATCTGAGCTTCACCTTGATTGAAGGCATCATCTCTCAAATACACCAAGCTTCTCCATGAGCGCCATTGCAGTTACCCATTCCAAGTAAGTCTCAAGTTCACAAGCTCCTTGGATCTTCATCTCCACAACTGGATCCAAGCCTCTAAGCTTGAGTTCATTGAGTCAAAATTGCCAATTACAATTGCTCAAAGCTATTTTGTTATATAAAGGGTATTTAAGATCTTTAAAATTCTACATGGTTTGGCCAATTTTGTCAAAAGACTTGGTTAGCATTTTTACAAAAAATGGTCAAATGATGCTTTGGTTGGTTCAATTGCTTATCTAATCTGATTATGGAAGCAGCCTGGAGAGGTACCCAGGTTCATTTGTTTCTGTTTGGACTGACCGGTCTAATCCCAGTTTAATAACTATGGTCACAATAATTAATTCATAGCAATCCTTAACAATTAATAGGTAATATTCTTTAAAGACAGTTTGTTAATTACAAATACAGTAGAGAATAAATACATATAATTATTGTTTTATCATTTTCATATTACAAAACCCACCAAGTTCTCTGTCTGTACAATTTAGCCTATTTAGACTG
Source organism: Kaempferia rotunda (assembly GCA_037177415.1). Classification (NCBI taxonomy): domain Eukaryota; kingdom Viridiplantae; phylum Streptophyta; class Magnoliopsida; order Zingiberales; family Zingiberaceae; genus Kaempferia; species Kaempferia rotunda. Next base: position 16,872 of record JBAMIB010033945.1, read on the forward strand.
TTATTGATTAGTAACTACCATTATTTTTAAATATCATCTAGGCATTGAATATCCAATTAAATACTTGTACAAATATTTTTTAGTAACTATTTGTGTGTACAAACATTAATTATATGTATGTATGTACAAATAACTTTTTATGTATGTATATAACTAATATCTATTTGTCTAAAGAAATCATGAATCTAATATTCAATTATTTATAGTATGAACTTCTAGTATAGTTAGAGAAATATTAATAATTGATTTTTCAATTATTGTACGCTGCTAAATATACAGAAAAATTATATAATCTCATTTAACAAGCTTGTATTATATAATGTGTAACAATGTATTCATTTAACAACAATTAATACACCACTGCGATTTTATCTTTTATTACTTCATACATTCCTTGTTTTCAATATTAGTTTAATTTTCGTGATCTTACCAATACTACTGACATGTCTTTGAATTACCTGATCCTGATACTTGTTTCAATTTTTGCCTACCATGCTCTAGATATTGGAAGGTTGTGATTGTTTAACAGAGTTGAAAAATCGACATTGTCATTTGACCAGTTGAGCATCTTAGTTCTTTAGATAGAATTAGTGTATTCGAGTTTATAAAGAGTTGTAAATAAGCCAAGCGGAGCCAAACTTTGGAGTGTTCAAGCTTGTTTGATAAGGTAATCCAAGCCACAAAATGAACCAAGCCATTGAAATGATTGGTCAAACTTATTTTTTATGAGTTTGAACTTGGTTTATGCTTGGCTTGATTTTGGTTCGTTTAGATGATATCGAGTTTTTAATTAAATCTTGTTTGATTGGTTATTGAACTTGATAATTCAAACTGTTTGTTCATTTTAAAAGTTTATTTATTTAGCATGTTTATAAAAGTTATATTCACAAATGTTGTGTTAGGGTTGCAAGGTTACAAAAAAAGTCCCACATAGTAAACAATGGAAATATAAAATAACAAAGCAAAAAGACTCATGAATTTATTTGATTCCCAACCTTCTTGGGTCAGTACGTCCAAGGCCTAATCACGAGAAGTGTCGTAGGCCCAAAGCGGACAATATCATACAATTGTGGAATATCTAAATTCGTTCGGTCTTAACACGTTAACGAATGTTGTGTACGAACGTTAACGAGCTTAACATATATGTGTTCCAACTTGTTTGTTTAATTTAACGAGTTGTTCAAGCTTATTTATTTAATTGATGTATTGGACGAACATAAACAAACTTTTATCAAACCGAATACCAAGCTTGTTTACGAATGTTCGGTTCATTTACAACCCTAAGTTTATTTGCCTGGTCGAGTTAGTCAACTTGGCTCAATTTTCCTAATTGGGTCAATGCATTTCGCTTCCGATTTTATGGGCTTGGATTGTCTGGTTGAGCTGCCCTGTTTGTCATGTTGAGTTTATTATGTGACTTAGTTCACCTCACTTTGCCCACCCCATTAATTGAGATTGCTTAATTGGGTTATTGATCCAGTATGGCTTGCTTGGCCAAACCATTGTGGTTTGCTAAGTATGCTTTGTTGGTTCTGTTTGGTTAACTAGTTGGGTCAAGTTAGTTTGGTTCACATGATACAATCATTTAAGTCAATCGATTGGAATTGCTAGGTCAACTTAGTTTGCTTGGTTGGGTTGATACGGTCATCCTAGTTCTCTATTAAATCAATTAACATAACTTTTTTTTTTCTGCGTACTAATTTATGAATTGTTATAGATGAGATTCTCATTCCGATTTTTAGATTGTGGAGTCCAAATCATTTTATCCAAATGCTGGAAAGAACACCATTTCATTCTAATGCACTTCCATAGACCAAGTTGAATATAATCAAAATGCATGTGGCATTGCCTAGTTGAATATCTTGAACATGTTAGCATTTGTTTGTGATGTGATTGCGTTCTATGTATGCAATTTGAAATTTGGTCTTTGCAGCTCTGCTCCAGAATTGGTTGGTTTGCTTTCTGAATTAAATGAAACTCTTGTTGAAGTTCAAAAACTGAAACCAGCCCTTCTCAAGGTAAACACTTGGTTATACTTCCCTTTTGCAATAGCTCCAATAAAAGAGTTCTTGTCATATACCATTGTTGCAATACTTCCCTTGTTCAGTTTCATCCATGACACTCCTCAATAATTGAGTAACACTGCAAAGTAAAAAATAATTACCGCAACAAATAAGTTCAATCAAATGTGATATTCAGAAGTTGGGCAATGTGTAGGGACCAAAATATGCATAACCAGTAGAGCAGGATAACTACCATGATACCAGTAGAGCAGGATAACTACCATGATACACATAACCAGTAGAGCAGGATAACCATGATATATAGTCATCAGTCTTATAAAGAGGCCTGCAGTATCCTTTTTTGCTTGCGGAGGAGGATGGTGACTCGGTATTCTTGCAACATGCATGATTGTGCCTTCTTGCTTTTCTATTGTCTATTGGTGGGAGGAAAGAAAAATTTGACTCATTCCGACGGGCACATAATGAAATTTGATTTATTGCTGTAGCCTATGAACATTTAAATGACATGGAGTCAGGGTTTTACTTATACATCCTACCATATAGTGTTCATCTAATGGTACATTCTTATCAAACTAATAGATTATTAACCATGTTTTAGCAAACTGATACTGCGCCAACAAGGAGAACTACCTTTGATGTTTTTTTTTTATCAATATGGTGCTAGAGTCAAATTTTCATCCTAGCATGGAGTAAAGGACATATCACTGTGTGATGCTACAAATTACTGTGTGATGCTACAAATTACAAAATGGTCATGTACTGATGGATCAATCTTTTTGTACTTGCATCTCTGCTCAGAGGTTTAACTTGTTTGTCTTGTGATTCCGTTTTAGGATCAATAATTTGTCTGTTTTTGTAATATAAGAACTTCTGTTAATACTTGCTCTATTTTCTGGTTTTGCTGTTTTAATACTTAAATCAATGTTTTCTTCAATACAAATACACCGGGATTATGTTTCTTTTTCTTTGTCACACTTGCAGTTTGGGCAAAGGACCGACAGAGGTAGAGCAGGAATGCATTTTGTGGAGGTAAAATATGTTTTATTATTGGTCTATTGCCAGACAATAAGTTATTATCTCCTTCTCAAGTCAGAGGGGCACCCTATTCGTGATCATCCAGTAGTATCACGATTGGTTGAGATCAAGGATCTGTTGGAGAAGGTGCATTTCTATTTATTTTTTTTCAAGTATATGCACAAATTATAAATTGCCTTTTCTTTGTTTATTCATTGCTGGTTACATTTCGTCTTTCTTAATTATGCATTATATCATACCAATTTTTTCAACAGGTTAAGTTGGTGGATGTCAACCTTCCTTCAGAGTTAGAGAAGCTTGTAAATGCTACATCAATCAGCTCAGGCAATGTGTTTATAGGACATGTACCATTAGAAGACAAAACTGAAAAACATAGCTATTCAGCAGAACCAAATAAAGTATAATTTGTATTGGTTAAACATCACATTCTTATTATTTCTTATACTTCTCTTTTATAAAAATGCAGGATTCTGAGAAACATAACTCATCAGAGGATGCTAAAAAAATCAACCCTAATCACCTAGAAAAGGTTTTCATGAACAACTTGATAAGCTTGTTTTGATAATTTGAAGTGGCAATGTACTCCGTGTACTAACACCACCACATAATCATGAACCAGCATGCTAAAATTGGCATTCAAAGTTTGGAAATGCTGAAAGTAAGAGCAAACCTAGAAGAAAAGCTGAAGCAGAAAGGTATTTATAATATAACAAAGTCAAAACCTGAAAATGTTCAAAATGGTGATCAGAAGGCTGTTAACAAGTAAGCTAAGTTTTTTTAGACAAGCTATGTCTACTCCCTTTTGTCTTGTTAGCTTCAATCAACCTTATGCATTGAATATTGTGTGGAAAATGAAGAAATTTTTATTGCTTAACAGATATCGTGGAGTATTGGAGGATTTTGATGATGATGTGCAGCAAATATCGGTTAATTCCAAGAACATTTCTACTTCATCAAAGTTGCGGAAACCTTCTCAGTTATTTGGAAATACGTCAAGCAAGACAAAGGTATGGCTTTCTTAAATCTCAAATATTCTCGATTCTTCATGTTTGTCATTGTGGCATGTTGCTTTATGTTACAGCTTTTGCTTTAGAGTTCTTTTATCGATTAGTTTCCAAGATCAGTTCAAGCACTACGAATAACTTACCCGGTCAGCATTCAAGTTCCCAATTCCCTATCAATCACGGCTAACAATTTTGGTTTAGCTTACCATTTATGAAACTAAGATGGTTTAACTCACCACTTAAAGAAATCCTAGGAAATGAGCAAGTAAGACAAATACTGAAAATAGAGATAATGCCAGCTTTGACGTTTGGAATCAAGTTAATTGAAACATTAAAGTGAATAGTGGTTAGTAAGAAACTAAGTTTTGGGCTTTGAGGACTTCATGTATAATTAACTCAAAATTTGGACTCCAAATGAGCTCTTGTTGGCCCTATTCTCATTAGGCTTGGACTTCCCAAATGCATCGTTCTGCCCAAGTGTGATTTAGCTATATGATACTTAGGAGAAGTATGCTTACCTTCCAGAAGGAATTGGTAAGTCAATGTCTGATGATCTGCTATTGAGGTTGCAGATGTTGCTACTCCGAAGATGTCTTCTTGGATACATAATACTAGGGAAGATGTCAATGTGGGTTTTGGTGGAAGTGGTATAGTTTTAGAAGATGATGTAAATTGCATCATAATGCCTATAACTCATTTGGGCGCACAGTCAAGATTATTTGCAATGATAAAATGAACAGTTCTAGGGCTAAATTTGCCTTGTTCAGATCTAAGAATATGAACAGAGGATAAACAACCAAAACTGCTAGGTAGTAAAGGAAAAATAATTTATTTTGGATAAAAATGTGGAGTATTTTACTATAAGTGCAAAAGAATGATTAATTAGGTAAATAAGAAACTTATTTTTGTAATATTGCTTTGGTACATGCATATATAACATTTTAAAAGTTCAATCAAGTAGATATCAATTCGTACATTTTGCAATATCATTCCATTGAGGTGCATACACACTAATGGTTGTGTGGATAAGGCCTTGTGAAATATAAAAGCTAGTAAAGTTGATTGCATATATTGGAATGTAAAGAATCGCCTGAGGGAGACAAAAAGAATCTTGCCCTTCAATTGGAATATGAAAACCATCAACAATGGAAACAGATAGAAAGGTGGAAAAGATAAACAATTTAGATTTACCTGTCATATATAAAGATGTGCTTGAACCAAGTAATCCCTGAAGTCTTGGATTTTACCTAGAAAGTAGTATTAGAAGTGGAGGTAGTTGTAGTAAATTTTGGGGAACTTAAGTGTATCAACGTGGTGTCTTAAAATTGGTTATATTTGATAGATCTGATAGTTATTGTTTTGAATGCTGGTACAGAGTTGGAAGATGTCATGTTGTGTTATGCTGATAATTTATTTAATCCTTCATATCCATTTGATATTAGCCAAAATTTGGAAGATATCATGTTGTGTCAAATTTTCTTTGAAAGCAAAAAATTTGAGTTGGATTAATATTTTAGCCAAAAGCTGGCTACATCCGGTCTAAGTTTATCATGGCAGCTTGAAGTATTGCAAGAAAGAAACTTTAAGTCCCTAGCTATCTTACTTACACTCGTCTATGAGTATCTGATAGGTGTTAGATCTAAGTGTCTTGGCATCCCCACTTCTAATTAAGAATATTGAATCCCAACTTGAAAGTGTCGGAATTGTCATAATACGTATGTACACAGAGGGAGTAAAGAGTATCAGAGGTCATGAGTTGATTGCACTGGTTGCATTGTGTTTATGTGAGGTTAGATTATAAACACTAAAGTAAATAGTAGGGTGGATTCAAATATCATCAGTAATTAGACAGATTCCGGGGTGACAGCAACTCATGCAAGTATGGTGTAACACATATGTTGAAATGTAGCATAAAAATTCAACAAAGAGAAAAACATACTATTTAATCTATGAGATTGAAGTGGTTTAGATATCTGTAAAATATTAACACCATATGCCTTAATAATATTGATTTAATTGTTTGTTTATTTAGGATATTTGATCTATTTTTAGCAAAGTTACCAATTAGGTATATCTTAAGCATATTTTAATTTTTACTGTGCATTTTATTATTATTAGTACCATATTTTCTATTTATTGTTTTTATTGTGAATAACTGAATAAATAAGTTATAGCTTATGGTTTGATAACTTCTTATTATGATTTATAAGTTTATATACATTTTATGAATACCTTTAATCTTCATGAACACTATTTTGTGTTTACTGGCGGTGCCTTCCATAATTTTTGTATCTAGCTTTAAAGATTTAATTTTGCTTCAAAGTTGTTTTTAAATATTCAATTTAACCCTCATTTTTTTAACCCAAGGATTTGAATTTCTCAGTGTGCACTTCCAATTTTTCATTGACATGATTTTGTGCTGCAAATGAGACCCAACTGAGAGGAAAAGTGTGACAAGTGGCATTCCTAAACATGAAGCTTCCTTGCTCACTTTCTTCCTATTTTAACCTTTTCATTTTTTCTAATTTCCGCTACTCTTTGAATTTTCTTATACTGAGATACAAATTAGCATGCTAACCGATTAATACTACCAGCAGAAATTTGATTACATTCTAATCAAATTTTATTCCTAGTCATCCAAAATATATTTTCTTCAATTTCATTTAACTATTAATGGATTCACTGAGAAATTGAAAAATAGGATCAGCTTTGGCTGACATACTTAGTCTAGCAAAGAAGATGGAGCTAAGCTGCAAACTTAGTCTAACATGAAAAGTGTAGCCAAGTTGATGTGTGATATTGAATTAACGAAATCTCATACTATGTTGAACGAAATGGTCGAAATGTATCGTTTGATAATGGTACAGACAATATCTTCTGTGTCATTGTGCTAATCAAGTCGACGATTACCATTTCATGTGAACACTCAACTCTCTTTAGTGTGCTAAAATTGAGGTAATGTTATTATTTTTTTAAAGTCTGTATGATGTCAAAATCTTAATTTTCCTAATGGAAAGCAAACATCCATTTGATTACATGCTAATCAAAATTTATTCCTAGTTATCCTTTTTTTTTATTATCTCTTTCCTCCTTTCACCTCTAATTCACTACCGGCACCATACGGCGAAATGTTGGGCATGATATCAAGACACTATATTTCTAATGAAAGATTGAAATACTGGCACAAACTCTAAATTTCGAACCTTGAAATTCAACAACTAGCTAAAGCACAAAGTCATCTTCCTTCCTATATTGTAATTCATTGTGCACTCCTCTTTCATCCATTAGTTGAAAGCCCAATGTAAATATTTATTACTTAGTGCCTGTTTGCCAACAATTTGTGTCACATGCTATTTTACTTATTTACTAAAGCATCAATGTGTTTTCCATGCTGCATCCTTGTCCTATTATTCCATTTGAGATAATGTTCATAGGTTATTTTTGGAATAATTAATTTTAATCTATTCTACATATTGACATTGCACCATGTCTCTTATATTGTCAATTTGTCATTACACAAACCTTTTACTACCTAATGGAAAACCAAAAAGTTTAGTCCCATGATGCCCTTTTTGGTTAACCTATCAACCATAGATTCAGATTTTGGATTTTCACATTGATAATTTTTATAATACTATGTAGACAATGATAATTTTGACGTGATACTATGGAGATCTTAATTCTAATAAGCTATTTTTTAAATATTTTTGTTAAAAACATAATTTTAAGAGTTCTTTTTCTAGATTGTCTCTGGTGGTGATGACGACTTGCCAAAAAGAGATGATATTGGTGAAAGGCGTAGGCAACGTGAACTGCAAGTTCTTGCAAAGGCAGGAGCTATAGATGACAGTGATCTGGCCCCGGATGAATATGGAGTTACTGGTGGGTCCATGGATGACACTAATGTCCAAGAAACAGATGAATCAAATGAGTCAGAGGATGAATTTTATAAAGAGGTAAAAAGGCAAAGGGTTGAAAAGCTCATGGCTAAAGCAGAAAAATATGCACGGTAGGTTTGAAAGAAAACTTAAAGTTCTATGGGTTCATTGGGGGGAAAAAATAATAGTGCTCGCCGGGATTCTCATTTAATTTTCCAACATTACACAGGAAACCAGATGTTCCACCTTCTGTGGAAGCTAAAGTCGATGCTGATGGTAAGAGACATATCACATATCAGGTGGGTTCCGCATGCTCTTAGAAGAAATATCTCACATTTTCTTTGAAATGTACATTTTGTTGTAGTTTACATGTACATTTTGTGTCACAGATGGAGAAGAACAGAGGGCTTACTCGTTCTCGGAAGAAGCTCAACAAAAATCCACGGAAGAAATACAGGGTAATTATTAGTTGTATCGGTATACATACAGGAGAAAGTTCTTTTGTATAGAATATACAGTCTGATGCCTTTGTTGTTGCAGCATAAACACGAAAAACAACTTAAAAGGAGAAAAGGGCAAGTGCGTGAAATTAGGAAGCCGAGTGGTCCATATGGTGGAGAATCGACTGGAATCAACATGAACGTTAGCCGGAGTATTAGGTTCAAAAGTTGAGAATGGGATTTGGTTGCTTGTGCTATCTATCAAGTTTTTCAGTTTCAACTGGACCTGTTTCCCGCTGAGGGTATGTGTTGTCTCTTGCCAGTGTACTATCCGTCTGTTAAATCTTTGGAGTATCAAATTTGTAATCTTGTTTGTTATTCACCTACAGGCAAGGCAGAGGCATCTTAAAGAAGACTTATTACTGCACCATAAATATTTTTGTGAAAAATGATATGTATTTTTCGAAGCATTTCCTAGGAATGCTAGTTTGTTCTCAGGTTTGTTGCACTCGATAAAGGGCATAGTGTAGTGTCCAGTTATACTTGAGGAAAAATAGAGGTTTAGTGCTTGCAGGTATGAAGTGCACCACAAATATTTTAATTGCAGTCCGGTACATGAACAGGAAGTATCTGTCCATGTGAGTCCTCCGGAATCGTCTAGAAGTTGATTTCGAAATTTGAACTTTAATTTTTAGGTGGTAGCAATTTTAATATATCCTTATAATGTATTTCAATACAATTCTATACTATAACAGTAATCAAGTCATAAGTAAGATTCCATTAGAGGGTCAGTTTACATTATAATTTTTTTAAAAATTATTTTATCATCTATATTTAAATAAATTTTATTTTATTTTATTATTTTTATTTATTATTTTTATTTTTCTTATTTGATATATGTGTTTATTATAGTTTCATATCATCTAATTGAAGTATTTATTGGTTATTTAAGTATATGTTTTTTACCTCTTAAATATGCCTCTTGGAGTTTTTTATTAGTAGATGTAACTCTGATTTTTTTCTCTAATATTTTTATTTTATTTATTTTTATGTCTATACATTCACTTTTATATTTTTATTTGTATCACTCTCATCTTCGGCGTGTTCTAGTTATAGTTTAATATTTAATTTTATAAATATAACAGATTTAACTATGATTCTATAATATATTCTTTTAAATTTTAAAAATAATTTACGATGATAGAATTTTCTTTTCAATTTTAAAGTTTTAATACAATTTTACATGATGGTAATATTTTATGTATTAGCCATCAATTCATCCTATAAGAACTTCTAATGCAATTCTACATCAACAATAACTCAAAAGCGCGAATCTAACATTAACTTATAAAATCAATAATAATTTTTTAACAAATTATGTCACTGTTATTTAATTTTTTAAAAGTAAAATATTAGTATATTAGGGCATATTTGGAAATGGAAAAACTTTTTAATTTTTAAATTCAAAATTTAATATTAAAGTTAATATCAAAAATGTAATTATCATCGGCATTTTGTTGAACTCCATAGGTGGGTCATAGTATTTCTGATTTCACTGTCTAATTTTTATAATATTTAAATAACGCACTATATTTTTGAAATACTCTTCTTTCACATAGTCAATTACTTTCGTCCCAAAATCTAAATCACATAAAATTAAAATTAATATACTCTTATAAATCTCAGTGTATTTATGTTGAATTCGATAGTTTTTTTTCACGAAATAATCAAAAGATTTTTTTTCATATTTTTATTCTATCCATTTAAATATTCATTGTAGATCTAAGGGAATAAATATATTAAGGAGGTTTACAACCGTCTATTTGATTTTAATTTAAGTGATTTAGAATTCTTTAGGTACATTAATTTTTAAAATTTTAAAAGTTTATCAATTTTAAATTCACTATTATCAATTTAGGCTAGAATTTAATTAAAGGATATAAATATATTAAAGATTCTTCCCGGAGTACTTTAATTTGATTTGAAATAATTCAGAGTTTATTAGGTTTATCAACCAGTTTAGTTTGAAGTTATTCAGAGTTTTTTATGTCCATCAACTAATTTTGTCTAAAATTTGACTAATGAATCTAAACTATTTGAAAATTTAAAATTTAATATTGTTCAAATCATGGAAATTCTAGGAACCCATTGATGATATTTGCTATTAAATATCATTGTTGATCCAAGGCTCGACGTATATGGTAAATATATGATAGTTTGCCTGTAGTGGGCAGAGTTTTGTCCCAGGGAATGTATCAATTGTGTTCGTTCCGTCATGCACTTAACTCCTAATGAACCTCCTTTCATTGATGTAGGTAGATTGCATGAGGATTATTGATGTGGTGATTTTATATTTTTTTTTGTAAATATAATTGTCTTAAATCTTATAATAAATTTGTGATAAATTTTATCAAACCTTACATGTTTAAAAATTGATTGCTTTTAATTTCCGTTATCAAATTTAAATACGTGGGTATAAATCTATTAATAAGCCTTATAGAGGTAGATTAATTTTAGTTGGAAGTTATTCAAAGTTTTTAAGGTTCAACCGTTAGTTTTGGACGAAACTAACTGAAAGAATCAGGAGTGATTTAGATATCATATAACTTAGATATGTGGAATGAGAAATACTGAAAACATGCGCATGTTGGATGTGGGTGCATTCAAGTGAATGAGCATTACTTGCCCATTCACCTTTCCCCATTAAGGTGGAAGGGGAAGAGACCCCCTTATACTCCCCTTCATTCGTTATGGAGGAAGGTGAAGGTGAAGGTGAAGGTCATTATGTGAATCTGCGATACCAAAAAATACATGCCATATCCACAAGTCTTGATATGCGACCGCTTCAAGTATAATTATTGGTGATCCATGACCTCTTGTAAATTGACCTTTCCAAGCAATTGGAAAATTTTTCCATTCCCAATGCATGCAATCAAGGCTGCCCAACATTCCAAGGAAGCTGTGCCTCTCATCATGTAATTGAAGAAGATATTGAACATTATCAGCATTCGATCTTCTTAAGTATTGATCACCAAAGAGTTCAATGACATAAATGCAGAATTTGAAAAGACACTTGATGACGGTTGATTCACCCATACGTAGGTACTCATCAAGATGGTCGACTGGGTCATCAGCATTCGACCTTCTCAAGTATTGATCACCAAAGAGTTCAACGACATACATGCATAATTTGAAAAGACACTTGATGGCGGTTGATTCACCCATAAGTAGGTACTTGTCAAGATGGTCGGCTGGGACTTCATAAGCTAATTGGTGAATTACAGCCGTGCATTTTTGTAGTGGTGACAATTCTTTTCTTCTCGTAGCATCATCCCTCTGCTGAAAATACGATGAACGACTCTCAAGTGCATTCACTATGAGACAAAATAAATCTCTTCTCATATGAAATCGTCTTCGAAATATTTGATTTGGATACACTATGTTTGTGGAGAAATAATCATTGAAGAGCCTCACATGCCCGACTTCATGATTTCTTTGGATGAACCTTCTTCGACGCATCTCGTTATTACTTTGATATGCTTCAACTATTTGCCGACTTTATTGAAGTATCAATGACATTAACTCATTACCCGGATCATAACCTTCTTCAACAAATTTAACATGGACTTCATTTTCACTTGTCGAGTTGGAGCTGATGCTACTTAAAGATTGA
>JBAMIB010033946.1:0-16072 GCA_037177415.1 Kaempferia rotunda
CGATAGCTTACCCGCCCGTTCGGCACATCTGGATCAACTTATCGACACATATTGATCATCTGCTTAGCCGATCTCTTACTTGGTCGTTCACTCGGCACATATTGATCGATTGCTTGGCCGTCCGCTCGACACATCTTGATACACTGCTTAGTCGTTTGTTCGGTTCATCTCAATCGACTCTTCAGTTGTCTGCTCGCCACATTTCGACTACTCCTTCATCCTGCGCTCGCTCAATGTTTGACGCTCGTCCGACACTTACTTGACGCTCACTTGGCACTACTCGATTCGCTCACTCCTCTGCATAATTATCAGCTCAACATTGTATTATGTCGCTCGATCGACATTATTTCACTATTACCCCTCATGTGACATCTTTACTATCACAACCACTCGTGGGACACTATACGATAAGCCAACTCTAAAGAGTGGTTCAATCTTTGTGATAGACTGTCTAGTCAATCGGAATCGGCCTCCTTCGACTATACTTGAAGGGGAGGCTTGTGATGCAAATGCATTAATGGGTTCCTAAGTAATAAGGGAGAAAGGGGAGGGCATTTTGGACTTTTGACATTTGGAGGGGGTTCGTGGTTTACTTCCGCCGCCGCCAGCAATGGCTGGGGAGGAGAACGCCGCCGTCCCCGCAGACCCCCTGCGGCCAGCAACGTGACACCCCTGCGACCAGCAGCATGATGCTTCCGACAGCGCACACCACCTCCGCCTCCGGCAGCGCACGACGTCACCACCTCCCGAGCCACGACACGGTCACCTCCGATAGTAGCACACCTCTGCCTCCTCCGGTAGAGCATGACGCCTTGCCTCTTCCGGTGGTGCACACCGCCGCCATATCAGACATTGCATGACACCTCGCCTCCTCCGGTAGCGCACGACGCCCCTGCCTCCGGCAGTGCACGACACCGCCGAGACCAGCGGCTCCTATTTCGCCGGTGAGCACTAGTGCCCCCGCCTCCAGCAGCCGCCATCACTGGTCGCCGCCACGACCAGTGCCCGCCGCCTCCAACAGTTGCCACCTGCGTTTTCTGCCACCACCAAAGGCCCTTTTCGCGGCGTCCAGCGCCTCCCGTTGCGTTTAGCGGCCCCGCCGATCCTTTCCGTCTCAGTGTCATCTACTCTGTGCCGACCATCGAGCCGTGATTGTATCATGTATATCCCTGTTATGTTTCAGTTTGCAGGGCTCTGTTGTACCCAAGCTGCGCATCGCCGTCAGGATATACATTACATTCGACCACGTGACATTACCTCCCGGATCTCGACGACTCGACTAGCCGCAGGACCTGCTCACCAATCTACCCGAGGGCGCCCCCCAGAGTATGTTTCTTACGCTTAGTTTTCAGTGCATTATATTATCATACTATTTGTCCAACTTCTTACTACATAAATTGTGGGACCTTTCCGAGCATCGGAGTCATAGGATTGAGGCGGACACTGCTGACGAGGAGCGTTGACTAGAGAATTTCAGACGACTTGGTCAACCTAGAGGACACCTCAGCCTTCTTTCTTCTGGAGTACGATGACTCGGTCAACATTCCAGCCACGTCGCCCCACCGCTTTGTCTTCTCAGCTTCGCGGTCAGCATCAATAATGGTTGAGCCGGACACCCTTGACGTTCATTCGAATCCTCCTTTTCTCTATTTTTTCCCCTGTCTCTGATCAAGTCCGATCGATGTAAACCCTCAAAGGTTCCTCTGTCAGTCCGTCTTCTTAGTGATCAATGGCTTATTCAGCCTCAGAGTCAGTTTACTGGTAGTTCGTTCAATGACAATTCCATATAATTGGTGGCAATTGTATAGATAAAACAGATAAACAAGTACAATGTCGTGTGAGTATAGTTGTATCGATCAAATTTGTCAAAAAAGAATAAAAATATCATTTAAGGATTCTAACATTAATTCTCATTAATCCTACAATTTAATCGGAAATAAAAATAGAGATATAAATTTAGCTCACCGTGTTCTTCCTTGATATGCGCGTGTTTTGCCTCTCCCTTTTGTTGTCGATCGGTTCTTTTGTGGCGATAAATTCTTCATTACTATCTTCGTGTTCCTCCGACGAAGAAGAGTTATCAACATTATACAGAGGTCTCTTCTCCGGTCTTACGCGAAGCCTCTCAACCAAGCTACTCATATTTTATTTATTAATAATGTTTTTTGCTGGAAAATGAAATTTAATCATTTGGCCTGGATACCTGTCCCCTTCGGAGATAGAGGAAAAAGTGGGATTTTTGACAAATTCCATCCTTTTGAGATCCGAACAAGTTGCAAATAAATAAATTTATATTATTTTAAAGAATATATTTTCATAATTACGTAAGTTGTTTTAGCAAATAGGTACTGACTATTAAAGGTTTTTTAATTGCTTTGGTTTCAAGAATATAATTCCATAGTACAGTTACAATCACGCACGTGACACGATAACCTACATTCGTGTTAATATATAATTGATGATTTAGAGTCAAAGATCTCGATCGCTTCCAAATGTTTAAAAGTTTAACACTATTAAAAAGCTATATTAAGATTTTTTGTTTCTAAAAGTATTTTTACAAAATAACTTGAACCAGTCAGTCATAATTCATGGCGCGCGAAGCAAGGTCGCGCGCCAACCTCGCCTAATTCCGTGACCCCAAAACCTCTGCGCTCACCAATAACAGACTCGAACATTCAATTAGCTCAGAAGTTGGTAAACACCGCCACCCAACTATGAGTCCGTCCACCCTCGACCATTGACTATATAACCAAAGAGCTCATTCCCCGTCCTGCAACAACAATTCACCGACTGCACGCGCGTATGATCCACGATGAAGGCCCGGCACTTCATCATCTCCGCGATCGTCGCGGCGACGGTACTGGTGCAGGTTTCCGGTCAGGCCTCGATGCCCTGCACGGCGACACTGATCAGCACCTTCACGCCGTGCCTGAACTACCTCACCGGCAGCACTAACGGCGGCGGATCACCGACCGGAGACTGCTGCAAGGCGTTTAATTCGGTTATCACCGACAGCACCGACTGTGCCTGTCTGATAATATCAGGGAGCGTCCCGTTTAACCTCCCCATCAACAGGACTTTGGCCATTTCACTTCCTAAAATTTGCGGTTCGTCGTCAGTGCCCCTCCAATGCACAGGCACGTCTATGCCACTTCCAGGCGCAGGTCCGTTACCAGTTATAGATTTTTACACTCTCCGTACTCCAAGGCACAATAGAGCTTGACTAGCTAATTAATGAATATTTTATCATTTGGCATGCAGGAACTCCTATTCCATACGGGCCTTCACTTCCTCCTCTACGTGAGAAACTTACTCTACTTTTCATCTATGTTAGACAATTTACTGATTGAAGGACTACTACATAATTATTTGTTTCAGAGCCATTCTCTCCTCCGCCGCCGCCGCCGCCGTCGCCACCAGGGGGAGGCCTAGAAGGTTTTCCTCCGTCGCTTCCACCGGCATCCAATACCCCGGCCTACCAAGGGTTTGACCAGGGCCAGCATCCTCTCCTGCTGCCGAATTCAGCTGTGAAACTCACTCATGTCTGCTCGGTGGCTGTATCCACTCTGTTGATTCTGCTTCTGAGACTGTTATTTTAGGCAACCATTTTGTTCCGATCGTGCACATTTATACCAAACGTTCTTTTGTACACAATTAATTCTAAATATAATTTTGTGGTTCAACTGCGTGGAATCGACGGCCCGAATTCATGTGGCCCATCAAGGGCCAGTTAAGAGGCTGAGCCTGTACGACTAAGCCGGGCCTCTTAAAAAAATTGTATCCAAATATTCACAGTTTAAACCTCTTCTGGTTTATAATTTTTGATCCCTTTCTGATCCAAAAATTAGTTCCCCCTATCCTGATCTGACTGCCGGTAGCCTTGACTGCCTTCTGCATTCATTCGTTCCATAAATCCATTTGTCACAAGCTGCAAAAAGCATGCATGCCTACGTTGCTAAAAAAAAAATCCTCGTCCAATGAACAGAACTGTTGGACGAAGTTATGACGCGTGCCATGCGTTTCAATGTTCGACCTGATTCTTGCTACGACACGGAGTTTGAGGGATCATCAATTCTGTCTGTTAGGTATTTTTCTCACAAAAGTAAAAGGTGTCACTGAACGATGCGTCTGACAGCTTGATACGCACGCCACATAGATGATGTATTGCGTGGCTGGGCAGGCACTGCGCCAATTCGATTCACGAGCCTCAGCTTGGTTTCAATTAATGAAAAATAGAAGGCAATTTTTTTTCTTCCTGTTTTCAGTTACAATTTATACACCCACGCTTCATTTTATCGAATTTATGAACAGTCCAACAGGATATTTTGAGTATTAAGTTTTCATAGATCCATTAACAAATTCTAAACAAGTTTATATTTAGAACATATGGTTAATTATTTTTTTACCACACACCCACAGTGATTTAACAAGCAAGCCAACACGATTAGTAAATCAGATATTCTAAAACAAAGTCTCTTCAACTCAAATCTCAGATGAAACTACTAGATTCAAAACTTAAAAGCACAAGGTGGAAACTGCAAATTACCGACGTCCATGACTCTCTTTCAAATCCTCCGTACTGGCTTCACATTTCAAGAAACCCTGACTGATACCTTTCGCAGTTACGTGTGCAAGTGAAGACCTTGGACATGCAACAGTTGCAGTCTTGCACCCCAAATCGATCACCACTCCATTTCAATCAATCCCTTTGTCAAGCGAAGACCCTGAACGGTACGTCCGTGCCACGACCCTCGCCCACTGAGTTCTTCGTTGAAGTCGTCGCCCGTAATTAACTGCGAACGTGACCCGTGTATGCACATGGAGACCGTGCATGACGCGCGATGCTCGTCACGTAGCCTTTTTTTGCATAACTTGCAGAGGTTGCAACTTGGTAGTCGTCCGAGGTTAATTTGCCAATTAAGTCAGAGGGGCATGCTGATTTTTGAGGAATTGAATACAGAGTGCTACTGCAGTGGGAAGCGTAAGGATACAAGGTACTGCTGTTTCGACAGTAATGGAAAGTGAAGAGATCGTTCTGGGTCATGAGTGTTGTCTAATTGATCTGTTTGAATTCGACGTCAAGTTTCTTATCGATATATGCAAGCAGTTACTGTGTGTACCAGATACTGTGATGTATCAGACGTCGATAACAATATTGACAGGCAGACAGGCTCGATGTCATTGTTGAAGTTTAAGATCAAGGAAAAGGGAAAACAAAAAAAAAAACAAAAGACAAAAGAATTTTTGGTCAATCCTTCAAGTGCCCCACTTTTGATCCTTCAACCATATATCATGAGGCCAGGTCAAAAAGCTTCTGGCTCAAATTAAATCTGTCGTCTACGCCCCGGTCCATTCCTCCTGGCTATTTTTTTAAAGCTTCCCAAAGCTGCTGTCCCCAACTATGCCAGCCAAATCTGTCATCTTCAGCCTCATACTTTTGCTAATTCCGATTAACGAAAGCAGCAGCAAAAGCAAGCAAGCAACCACCATTGATCATCAATGGCAAAAACTTTTTCCAGCAAACTCCTTGCGTATGCTAACTGAACATGATTGATACATTTCTTTATCACAGTGACAATGAGTGCGCTCGGAGTTTACTTATATGACCGAACTAGCTACTAGCTCCATGCACAATTGGGAGTCTTAATCCTCTCATTCTATAAAAAAAGAATTCCCTACGCTCTTCCAGACATCAAACTTCTTGATGATGTTTCCTGACCCATCGATGTCCCTTGCTCTGGTTGAGTTTATTTCGGCATCTTCTTGATCGACTAAATTAGCTGTATACGAGCTAAATATGGTTACCTCGTGTTGTTAGCAGCCAAAGAATTCTGGTGTGGAAGTCTGAAATTTTCTTGATCTTTCCTGGTTATCACACAAGCAAAAATGAACTCAGTTGTAATCAAGTTTGACACTAGTTTTTTTTTTTTCTTTCCAAACAAGATCAAACGAAAGGTACCAGAAGTTACCTTTACAGTCACTTAGTAAAATATGGTTTGACCGAGGGAGGCTTCTGCAATGAAGAACAGCAACATCAAGTTACATAATTTAAACAAAAGAAATCATAGTGGAATCCTTACTTTCAGCAACAAGAACAGGATTGGAGAATGGAATTTGGGGGAAAAGATGTTTATCCAGTAACTGAAATTAGAATGCAATACAAAATAAGCACCTGCTTCTCCGCTTGACACAGTGACACTGGGTCCACAGAGATTCTGAAGCTCGTTGTTGGGGCCAATAAGTGCAGAACAACCTGCATTAGTTGAAGACAAATTCAATTCTTCAATGTAAAGTGTTCATTATAATTCACACTGATTTATGCACAGGAGATAGTTTTTTGAATAAAGGAAATGGCTTAGGACCGTGATTTTACAATTTGGGCAGCTACTTCAATAGTAAGTCTCTGTGAAACCATGTGAGTATGGCAGTAGCTCTTCCACCTCTATTCGAGAGCTAGAACCCATGCTCCTGATTCTGTTGCGATTTATTATTTCGACCTCTGCGTTGAATACACTGTATACCGGTCGATGATCGGAAAACCTAGACTCTCCGTGTAGATAAGCCAACTGTGTCAGACCTCGGCCGTACCACAAGATACGGTCACACCTACATTGATACAAGAATATCTATCTTATTTAGATTTGATACTAAATTCAAGAAACTAGACCAATTTAAGGAAGGCACATTTAAAACAAGTGTGCCAAAGATATTAGTTAAGAGTACCATGCAGGCGTTCGCCTCTTCTCTTTTCGGTGCATGTCTTCGCCAGCATATCTGTCGGAGTTATTTGAATATTTGTAGGTGGGAGGAAAGGATATCCCTCCTTCCTTCCATCCTTCAAAAACATGTCCACACCTTTGCTCCCTCTGAAGCTGTTCATGAAGGAAACAGACTAATTAGAGTTGGGCATAATACTAGCAGTCTTAGAGAACATAAAGAAGAATCCAAGAATCAAGTGCCACAAGAATTTTCTTTTTTGCCTTCATAGGGGAGAATCTAGAAAAGCATTATATTCTTAATTGCCCAAGAGATTTCCATACTTTTGAAAGATCAAATCCGTCAAAAGCAAAACCGAAAACACTAACAGTTAAAGTGGCGTTTAGAAAAAGATGAGCAAACTACCTGATCCTTTTCCAGCAATGCTCTCCAGTTGTGCATCTCAACTAGTGCTTTTGCGGACTGATATGAAAGAGCAATACGGTAGTTCAAGTCACCAAGCCATATGATGCGGCTAATGCAAGAAAAAAGAAGAGCAAGAGAGTTGTGATCATAAATTCATCCTTTTGCATTCATAAAATAGTAAATTGTGAAGGTAGTCTTACTCATGATCAAGGATTGTTTCA
The DNA here is from genome assembly GCA_037177415.1 of Kaempferia rotunda. Taxonomy (NCBI): domain Eukaryota; kingdom Viridiplantae; phylum Streptophyta; class Magnoliopsida; order Zingiberales; family Zingiberaceae; genus Kaempferia; species Kaempferia rotunda. The sequence continues at coordinate 7,344 of JBAMIB010033946.1, forward strand.
GGAGACATTTCATTGAATACTTTGCGCACCCGAGGAAACTTTGTTTTCCTCAAGATCTCAATCACATCTGCGTTCCTCCGCAGTTCATCCCCTTCTTTCTCTCCTGAGGTTAGGTGAGTACAGATGAAGCAGAAGCTGGTGCGGTGCAACGACATGCTGATTGCTATTGAGCCCTACAGACATAGAAGTGATACATTCTATTCAAGACCAGCTCCCAAAGGTTTGCAAAGAAATTGGAAGAGAAACAAAAGCAAAAAATATTAATGATTTTTAGGTTGGTAGAAGGTGAACAACAAAGATTTAACAAGACTTTAAGTAAAAATAATGAGCATCCATATTTTGTAAAATATGATATTAAATGTGAAATCGAACAATATTTACATACCTTGTTTCCAAGGTAACCCATTAATCCCCTGCCAACACAGGATACCTTCAAGTTCTTTATTTCGCTTCTAATTTCACTTCGCACCCAAATTGTTAGAAATATGCCTACCATCTGCTTACTTGCAACCAAGCAATACCTAGAATTGCTGCATAGCAGAATTAGAGCATATGAGAGACACAAAATTTCTACCACCTAGAACCAAACCAAATGATATTGTTGAAACAATTACCTAGAGCAGCCAGAAAGTCTATCCCTTTCTTCCATATATTGTGGAGCACCATATGTAAATGACATCGGCGAGCAAAAACCAGTGTAAGATATTTCTCCCCCAACTACCTCATCATAGGGTGAAGCTCCAAAGTTAAAATATGGATCAAAGTTACTTTGTGCACTCTCGATGCTCGCCCTGTCACAAACACTGAATCTTCGATCCAGCCTTGGTTGCACTGCCATGATATCGTTGTCCATTCTTGAACTACGACTTATGGAATGGAATGATCGTCGATGGAAGAATGACGAATTCATCTGTCTTGTTGAATACCCCTCGAAATCAGCATCCAGCTCCACAACAGGATTGGGAATGGGGGATGGTAAACCATAACCTCCACCACAGCCATCCATGCCAGGAAGTGTGTTTAGTGTCTTTCTAATGAGTGCTAACCATTTCTTTGCTGGGATATTGTCTTCTGAACCAAGAACATTTCCAGCATTGAGAGGTACAATCTCTTGAAATCTGGAAAAAAAATTGAACAGAGTTGATCAGACCCACCCACCTTATATATCATGCATGTATATTAAACAAAAACTTTTAAAATTTAGTCGACAGAGAAGTGCAGAAACCGACCCCAAAACATATATATGTGCAGGAGGAGATGTATGGATCCATTCCTCAAGATTCAATTTTTTTGTCGGGGACTTTCCACCTACATTCCATGTTGATACAAAAATCCTACAACCAATTTATAATCACTAGTCATATTTAAGTTCCTAAAACAAGAGGCCAAAACAGGAAAACAAATTCTGCAAGGAGCAAAATTATAATACTTGTAGTCCTGCATATCAGTGACTTGAGCAGCATCGCCATCAAATCTTCCTTGCCGAACTCGATCTGAGTTCTTATACAATCGCTCTGAAAACCAAGGCAAACAAATTCTGAGAAAGGAAGTTTAAAATCCAGCTCTATTATATCCAAAGTTTCCTAACACTTTGTACCTGTCCTGCTTTTCTTCACTGTGCTTGTCTTCCTCTCCATGAAGCCGGTCCTCCTTTCACCATCGCCTGGTGATGAATTTGCAGAATAATGAATAAAGAAAAAGAATAGAATAATAAAAAAGGAGGATGCAAAATTTGTGCTATTATCATCATGAATTTTGTGTGTGTATGCATAGGTGAAGAAACACTAATGGAAGCTTTGTTTACCTGACAAGGAGTTTATAGTTTATTTCAGATTCGGGAAAAACCAAAGGGTAGTTGAGCAGAAGTCTATTCACTAACATGTGCATGGTATGAATGGTATTATAACGGAAGAGCATATATCCACGTTATGGATGAGAGAATCAATACCAAAAGAGGTAGCTTAAGCAATACAGTAGGAAGGAAGATGTTCGGAAAAGAAACAATCAAAACCTACCTCTTCTAAATACGTCTTCGTCGGCATGGAAGTCTCGAGGGTTGTTTTTGATGTTGAACCATTTTCGAACTGTCTTCGACCATGATGACTTCTCCAAGCAAGATTAGAAAAGACTAACTCAGAAATCTGGAATGCCAAAAAACAGTGCTAAAACTCGAATGCGAGAGTAAGAAAACCTTGCTTTTCTTCAAGTTCTCATCTTTCATTGTTTCAGCAGTGCTCCTTCATGCACACGCCACAGATGGTTCCCTTCCCCACCAAAATGTCGGAGACGGCAAAACCGACGTTTCTTGTTGGTATTCCTTAACGGAAGTAGAGGAAGGAGGAAAAACAATACCACTTCGGATCCACAAGATGCCGATTAAAGAAGTTCTTTTTTTTCCCAGGAAAATGGATCAGAGGAAGACGGAGACAAGTAAAGGGGAAAGCTTGTATCTCCTTCAACAAGGTAGATCACGTCCAGTGGAGACGAACCGGAAGCCGAAGAAGACAGACGCCAAAAGGAAGCCCAAGGGGGATGAGCAACCTCGTCTCCGCAACGACAACTCGATCCAAAGTCGCAGCTTACCGGCCAAGCGCAATGGAGCGGTGGGAAAAAAAAAAAGAGGAGGAGATTTGGGGTACAGAGCAACAGCGAAATGGGGAGGCACTGGAGTTGAGCACAGATCACGCACACTCAAAGACACCACCACTCTTACTCCCAATTCCTAAGCCTCGTTCTCAGAGCACAGCAAAGTGTCCAACTTGGAAGAGAAGAGAATAAAGCGCAAGAAGCCTTATAGCCTCACTCCCTCCCCTCTCTCTCCCTCTCTCCCCCACTCATCTCGAGGCCTTTACCAGAGCAAAACTTGTAACTTGTAAGAGACAGATTAAAACGTAGAATAATAAATAACTAACCAGCATGCCAGTATCTGCCCCGCGTCGCCAGTCCCGGCTTTCAGTCGTTCTGCAGTGCATTTCTCACATGCTGCCCCGGTCAGCCTTGTGCTCCCTGCACAATGCGTTGAGGAGAAAACAGAGGAGGAAAGAAAATTGAGAGAATCAGCCACTAAAAGAGACACAACAGATAAAGACTTGCTTGAGATAGATAGAGAAAGCATGTTTTTATTTACCAATAAAAATTTCAGTTTTTAGGAAGGAAAATTGAGAGAATCAAACACTAAAAGAGACGCAACAGATAAAGACTTGCTTGAGACAGATAGTTTTCACCAATAGAAATTTCAGTTTTTTATCATCAGTTCGAATGTAGAACATTGCTTCATCACATGATCAAAGCTTCAAAATCAGAATTTTGACGAAACATAGTTATTAAAACAAAAAAAAACATGATATATTTTTTTTTTTTCAAAATTCTCACCGTTGCCAAATATTTGAAAAACAAACATAAAAGAGAGAGAAGAAATCGTAAGGGCATGCATGCCAATTCTCCGAACAAATCCCTGCGCTAGTACTATTAAAAATTCCCTTGTAATTGTATTATTATTATTCGGTAATGCAACTCCACTATTCTGCTTGGGTGAGGGAATGCATAGGGGAGAGCGCTTAGGTGTTAGTCTCTTAGAGGTCCTACAATCTAGTGGAGGTTTGGCTGTGATCCTCCTACACCTTTGGGGCTACGCGTGGCTAATGCTGCATCAAATGCCGCTCCATCTCCACGTTGAGGATGCTCATTGCTCTAGCCTCCCCTGCGCTTGAATGCAGGATATCAGGGAATAGGTCCTTGAAAACGTTGGAAATCAAGTGTTTTTGGTGACAAGATAGGTCATGCATTGTTTAGATTTAGGCTTTTGGCTGGGGTGCACTAAGCGAACAGAAAGAAACTGTGTGCTTGATTTAATTTAAGGCCGAAGATCAAGGTGTGAGTTGTATTCACATCTCTAGCTTCTAATTTAGTGTCTTAAAATTCACATATAAATTTATTTTAAAGTTCTTGCACTAACAAAGACCATCCCTCTTAATAATAACACGTGAAGCTGACCTACATATATCATTTGCATCACCATGAATGAGGAATGCAGTGCCATGCAAAGGTCCTACCTTGTAATGTTCCATTAAGTTCTCGCAGTGGGGCACCTGAATAAAAAGCTCACAGTGCGATATCTCTAAACACTAAATGACACACATGTAGAATGTTGAATGTGCGTGTGAGAAAGAGAGAGACCCTCTCGTTCCAACTTCCAACCCTTTTCTTCTCCACTCATAGAAACACAAGGACAAAATAAGGATGAATTCCATGGAGGGAGGCATGATGAGTGCATTATTAATTCAAGGGTGGAGTTGTATCTTATCTGAAACAGGACACCAAGTGGCTCTTTGTTCAGCATTACAAGGACAGAGGACAATGGGAAGGTCAATGGCAATTTGTTGGCAAAAGGACATTAAGTGGCTCTCTGTTCAATCTCAACTGGCGCTCAGTGCCAAATTGGCACATGCACAACCATGCAGCAGCTTCACTACAGTTCGAGTTTAGGATTATTATATCGTTTAGCAGCCTTTCTCAATCCTTGATATCAAACAACGCTTAACTGGAATTCATTTTTTTTAAGGACCTGAATCAGATCTCGTGAATAGTATATATAAATAAAATACGAGTAAAAAAATAGTATGGGTACGTAAAGGACAGTCAAAGGAGAACTCTCGATTTCCAGACTTTATCAAAGTATCTTCCTCATACTCTTCTCTTTTTCAGCTTTAATATCTTCTCATTTAGCTTTATATACTTTCACATAGCGATTTGCTCTAGGGCTTGTCATTTTGCCAGTGTCATTTTATCGGAGCTCTGGACACCAAAAGAGCAAATACGCGAGGGAGAAAAACAGAAGATAAAAGAAAAGAAGGACAAAGCGACTTTAATTTACGATGTCCTCAAGGTACTGTGGTAGATGAGTGGGCTTGGATTCGTTGACTGAGATTTGTTTTGATTTTCTGGGGAAAAATAAAAACCTCAGCTATAATATATTTACGATTCATTAATTAATGCAGTATAATTTATTTACCTATAATTTTAAATTTAACATGATGTTTAAAATTAAGGGAATGCAATTGGATTAAAGCATTTCACGGGCCAAAATGGGCTTTAACTGGATCGTCCTTTTAAAGGCCCAAAAGGTCGTCGTGGTTCTTTATAATCCCTGCGACCGCTCCCCAGTCGGTGATGCTTTTTCTCGGGTTGCCGTCCCTCGTCGCTTTCGTCGCTGAGGCCGTCGTCGATTGCAAGCAAAGTTCGCTGTTTTGACCAGGTGATTCGTCGTCATCTTGTTGGTTGTTTGTTGCTACCTTTTGAAGTCATGTGAACCGCTGCGTTCTGCATTAGGGCTCGTTGATACTGCGAAGATTTCATCGGAAGACGATGAGAGGAATCTGATGTACTCCACCGACCAATGTTAGGTTAGCAGTTTTTGTATTATTTTAATTTTGTTATTCGTTTTGGGATTGAGTTGTTGTCGAGGAGCAGAGACATCAAGTGGACTATGACAATTTTATCCCCTTGTTTTTCATATATATATATATATTTTGCATAACATTTTTGACGTTTGGATTTTCACTCCATCGGAAGGTAATATCGTGTAGTTAGATTTTTGTTGAATCTCCCTGAGAGAATTACTGGACTAGTAGAGGTAGGGTTTATTTTCATTTGACACTATACTCTCTAGCATAAGAAAATATTTCACTGAGAGAACTATCTATTTCAAGGGATGATTGGAGAGTTGGCATAAGAAAGGGTAGGAATATAAGCTTAGATTAAATCTAGCACAATATCATCATGATAATGCTTTATGATAAGAGGGAAAGTCTCTAGTTGGATGATTAATATGTATTTGATTGGGGATACCTGATTCCAATGCATTGTCATATTTCCTGATGGTTGGTTAAATCACCTTGATATAACATGAATAAACTTAGCGAGCTAGATTTTAGAAGTACAATATATTGCTCAAACAAAGTGATCTTCAACAAACTCATATGTAGGTTAGTTGAATATTACCCAACCGTATAGTCAAAAGGTTGTGGGATCATTAAAATTTTAGGAGAGGGTTTTTTGTGTCGTATATTTCTGCTTCCCTGTAGACAGAGCTGTCTCAAAACCATTCTCGAGGCCGTAGGTAGCATATTTTATTTAAGGCCTTAATATTTTCGCAAAGAGATATCTATTAAAAATATTATTATTGATATTTAATTTTATTAGTAAAATTTAAAAGAACAATTTCATACATATCAAAATATTATTCTCAAAGTGTATCTTTCCTTTCCCAAACCTCACTTCTTTATTAGTAAAATTTTAAAAATAAAAATTTGTGTTAAATTTGTTAGCATAATTTATTAAAATATAATATATATTGTCTAATGAATATTTTAAATTAAATAAATAAAGTTAAATTTTGCTGGTAAAATATTTAAATTACTAACTAATTTGGCAATGAGTAATAAATTATTGCAATACTATTAATATACATTTTAATTGCTATTTTTAAAAAAAAAAATTATGGATCAATTTTAACTTTGATTAATGTAAGTTTTGACACAATGATAAAATTATTGTTTCGTGACCAAGAGGTAACATGTGTTGGACCGGTGAGGTCGGCAAGAGGAGGTCGTTAAGCATGCAATTAAGAACTAAACATTTTTCGGATACAATTACGCTAAACCCAAACACTAATCAAGAAATTAGCAAAGCGGAAAATAGAGTATACGAGACGGGGAGATTTACTTGGATCGTAATCAGCGGATTTACTCTAAGGCAGTTGAAGCACTAATTGTGAACTCTTTTGTCAGAGGCGGAGAACCCTCACACACAGAAAATGAAGCTCAGAAAGTTACAGTTCGAAACAGAAGAATTTACTAGTCCGGGCGCCCCAAAAGTCAATAGCCCGTTTACTTTTTTCCTGGTTGTTCTCGATCGCCTCCGGTCGCCTGGGTGAAGTCGGACATCCGGAATATGATTCACCCAAACTCATTTTCCGCCATTTTCCTTGAGCGAGCTTCCTCCCGGTTTTTCGTCTCTCAGACCGCCGTGCACGTCCTTCTCGTCCGCCGGCGTACTCTTCCGCAGCTTCTCGTCCCTCAGATGCGATGAGCCCGTTGACTCTCTTCCATGTCACCCTTCTCGTTTGTCGCGTTTTTTGCTCGACTTCTTGTGGTCTTAAGCTCCTGCACATTTAGACACAAAATTAGCAAACAACATGACCTAACATAACTTGGTTGGTCACATTAAAACCAACTTAGGGACTAATAATCTTCCCATTTTTGATATGAGCAATCACAAGTTAAGTTAGGGTAATAAAGCAAGAAATAAGCAAGAATTTAAACATTTAAATGTAGCTAAGGGCAAATAAAAGGATTAATAAATTTATTGCTATTACCCCTAGACTTAATAATTTATCTCTCTTTGATCACATAAAGAATTGGGGGTTTCAAACATAAAAATAAAATCTAAGCAAGAAAAAAATATAACCTTAAAATTTTAAAAAATTTGAATATTGAAAAGAAATTTGTCTCATAATCTAAATAATATAAAAAAAATATTTTTCGAGACCAAAAATTTATGAATAAAATTTCTAAATATTTGAAAAAATGGTTCCATGAACAGAAAATCTAATCTTTTAAGAATTCATTTTCTATTCATTTTTAATATTAAAAATTGATATTTTGATAAAAAAAACCATGGAAAATTCATTTTCTAAGACATATAAAAAATTTGAACAGAAATCAAGCAAAAAGTTAACGAAAACATTATTTTGAATTAAAGGGAGGGATTTTAAAAAAGATTTTTTTAAATTATATATTCTGAGTTTCAAAAATAATTTTAATTTTCTATACGTGTAAATATGATTTTTAATAAAAAAATTTCATAAAAAATAATATATTCTTTTGAAAATTTTTCTGTCGACAAATAATATTTTCGGTATTCAAAGAAAAATAAATTAGAAATAAAATATTAACACAATATCCACGAATTTAATTTGGAAATTAATTTTGCAATTAAGGCTAAAAAAATTGAAGAGTCTAAGCTAGGCATGTCTTACTAACCCAAAATAGGTTCCTTCTTACTGGGTTAACTAGGTATTTTTTTTGGATATATTTTTGTGATACATTCCTAATTTGCCCCTTGTGATAGCGGTAAAACCAATTAAAATTCCTATATGAACATGCAACATAATTTCTTTTTAATTTTTCTAATTCTTTTAATTTTTCTTTTAGTTCTTTATTTTCCAATTTTACTTTATCAAGGTCTATTAGTAGACATGATTTAGCTAAAGTATCTTTTAGTTTCTATTTTCATTTCTAATTGAACTAAATCTTTAGTTAACATTTTAATAAATCTGAAGGATTGTTCGGGAGTTAGAGCACGTACCTGACTTACCTTTTGTGCCAAGTCTCCTCCTCTATCGAAGCTGTCTTACGATGAAGCTTCCCCTTCATCGATGCTCTCTCCGGATGACTCTCCCTCTGAGTCGATGCTCATCTTCGAGTCCTCTTGGTGATATACCTTCAACGCAAGTCCGGTTGATTCGAAGCTGGACTCGTCCCAAATCACCTCCAGGTTCTTGTGCTTCAGGTTGATTTATCTTTTTCTTTTGTCCTTGCCTTTCTTGAGTTTAGGACAATCATCCTTGAGATGCCCTTCTTCGTGGCAGTTGTAGTACTTGACCTTTCTTTTTCTTTGTGACTTAAAAAATTTAGTAGATTTAAAAATTTTATTTAAATTACATACCA
>JBAMIB010034047.1:0-16067 GCA_037177415.1 Kaempferia rotunda
GGAGAAACTGTTGGTTGAGACAGTATCAGCTCCTCGTAACAAAAGGCTGCTTGCTTATACCTAATTGGGAAGGAAAGTTAGAAAAACATAAATTGGCAGTAAAATATGCTAAACAGTAATACGAAATGACAATCAAGATGCCCTACATTTGTAGAGACACATAGATCTCAGCCAGTTCTCTCCAAGCATCATGATCTGCCATAAATCTGATATAATGCCAAACAATTCACAATGTGTTAGTAACAAAAGATTGCAATACAATGTAACAAAGAAAATTCCAATACTAATGGATAAGTTCCCACATGTCTAAGTACTTGTTGAGAAAATCAACAGCAACTTTCGCATCTCCTCGTGCTTTTGCAATAGCAACCATTCTCTTGTAGATTATCTGCACAGTGTAGGTATAAGACTTACAATTCGTTGTTCAAGAAATTCATAAAAAAGCCATAACATCTAAAGAGCAAACAAATATTAAAGAAAACCAATTAACTTGGTCAAATCACAGAGTTGCATTTAGCACAACAAATTGATAGTATTATGTCATCTAGCACTGATCCAGCATATGTCAGCAAACTCAACCTAACAGGAATTTAACATTCAGACCTACAACCAAGTGTTTTTCATTCAAAACTCAGAATGAAACAAGAGAGATTATTCATAGTTTGAGATTTGAGAAAGCACCTGATCAAGTGGGTTGTCTTCTAGAAGGCGTGCATATACTTTTTCTGCTTCAGCCAAAGCACCTTTGGCCTCAAGCAGCATTCCCTCTAGCCTTCCTGAAAATTTTTGCAAAAATATGTAACTATAAACTCCTAAAATAACTAGTATCAATAAAGGGCAGTCCGGTGCCAATGCGGGGTCCGGCGGAAGGGTCGGACCAAAATAATTAGTATCAATCTTTGAACAAAATCAGCAAGCATTTGCATTGCAAACCTTAAATGTAACCGATAGCATGGTAACTTCATATTGACATTTTGCAGGTTCAAGAAATCACAATACAATAAATATTGATGATAAATCACAAAACATTTTGCTTCTCTATGTCTTGTTTATGTACTATTAGATATTCTTTCCGTTATGTGTCTATGAATCTGCTCAAGTGCTAACATTTTGCAACAAGCCATTTCACAAGAGCAAAAGAATAACATTCAATTGGCAGTGCCAAAGGCAGGGTATAAGTGATGGTTGAAGAATCTAAGTGTTTATACTTAAAAAATGGTAACTCTAATGCCAATCAACAACCTGATGACAAGAAAATAAAAAACTAAAGGAAAACCTAAATCCTGACTTAAAGGGTTAAGACAACAGGTGGTCCAAAAGGATGCTTGACTAGCGTTCTCTACAGCTTGGGTCATGCCACAGTGTCGCAAAGAAGGTTGCCTTAGCATAATAACCTATTAGGCACAGATATTTAAACCTTCGCAAGCTGCTGTGCTGGATCTTTTAGATATCCTAGGGGATCAACTGAGTCTAACAACCCAAACATTTGCCATAGGTTTAACAATTTAACAAAACTTTGTTAACCTTGACTCCAAAAGAAATAATGTAGTTGCTTATTTATTTTAGAAGATGATGAACTGTTTAGTATGATATATATTAATATTTGTGAAACAAATGACAAAATGGAAAACCTCACCAACTCTTAGGCTTCCAGGGAATGCCTTAGAGAGAACTGCTATACAATCCTGCAAGAAAAAAGAAGATACCAAGTTACTATAAAATGTTGAAAATTTTAAGGAGAAAATAATGGAAAACATGCTTTTTTTCTACTCCAGATAATCACTTAAAATTGACGTCCTAATAACCGTTAAATGCTTCTAAATTTCCATAAACTTTCTGAAAGACCTTACAATAACTGGAAGTGCTTTGAATAGAACAAAGATACAAAACTTCTTCAGGACGTCAAACATTTGTTTAGATCTTTTTCTCACACACATAATATTAACAGCTATATAACACATATTCATATACCAAGTGAATAAATGGGTGGGTCAAGTGGTTAATATTAAATCATTTGTTGCTGCAATATATAAAATGAACTATGTACAGAGTGAGTAAAATAAATTTCAAGAAACTAAAATCAAATAAATATATAGGCCAAGATAGAAGATGTGTGTGCGCCCACACGCGTGAGAAGATATGTGTGTGTACAAAATCATGTGTAGCGATAAATACATCAAGGAGCTGTTGTTCAGAGCAAGTAAAATAATCTAAAAGGAAGTAAAATACAGTCAGATATATAGGTTAATATAGAAGATACGTGCGTGAGCCGTGAAGTAATACATCAGTCATGTGTTAAGTAAAATAAATATATTAAGTTAAGATAGAGGATGTGTGTGTGTGTGTACGAACTCATGTGTCGATGGAGAACTACAACACATAACCATTACTCAAAGCTAGTAAAATTAACTTCAAGGAAGTAACATACAATTAATTAAATATACAAGTTGAGAGAATTGTACCTTTGCAACATTGTGTTGCTGGCAATCAAAGGCAGCAAAGGCTACCTGTTCATAAAGAGTCCATTCTGCATCAAAAGAGAAACTGTAAATTTCTTGACTTCCATTACTCAGGTAGTCTTTTCGGCATATGTCAATTTACAGATGTTTGTATGGCAACCACAGGAATTTGACCTTTGAAGTATGTCACTTCTTTTGGCAATAATTCCTATAGAAATTAGAAAAAAAAAGTCTGGCAAAATAGTGATATCGTATATATATAACAATTACTGATTGACCCAAAACATTTCCGCAGGTGGGTGACAACTGGAAGTTTTATCAAGTCGTAGTCTCTACCTGATGTTTCAAATTAACATATGCATTCAAAGATGTCAAACATGTTTTCTTGGATGCTTGTTATAGAAAATGTAAAACAAACATGTCAAATGCAATTGAAAAATATGTTAGTAGTTCCATTAAAATAATCTATGAAATCTTTTTGGCATGACCTTGAATCTCAATAGGCTTTGTATCTCAGCTCTTTCCTTTATTAGCCAATCAACAGAAAAGTTTAGCTCCAGGAATTTACAGTCTATACAAATGCTTTAAACTGTCTGGTCAGAGGTAAATTACACTTAAACAGACACATCAGTACCACCAAAAAGCACAGCTTATCATAGTTCCGAGTGAAATTGATAGCAACAGATATTTGATTTGATCGGATCAAAATGTTCGAGAGGAAGCCTTTTACCAAGTCAGTTTTTCCATTAATTCGTCCAGACCAATTGGATCTACTAACACGAACTCGAGAAATACATTTTGCATGAACCAGTGAATTTTTGATTCTCTTAATTGGATATCTTACTACTTCGTCGATGACAATGTTGTCCACAAAGACAATTCTCATATAGCCAAAGGGGAACGCGTATTAAGGCTTCAAACAGCCGGATCTAGGTGTCTCATAAGACTGCCCTACAACCCATGAAAGATTGGAAGCGATCTCGAAGAATTATACAGAAATATATATAAAAAAATATCAATTAACGTGATATACCTTCTCCTCCGAGTTTTGATCGGACCTTAGGATCGTTCAAAATGGCGAGTCCATGCTTTAGGACCTTGTCGGATCGCCGGGCTTTGAGCTTGCGGACGAGGCAGAGATACTCCCATGCCCCTCCGCCGCCGCTGTCCACCTGGATCTCGAGCCGATCCAACTGAGTCGCCTCCTCCGCTCCCACCATCGCCGGCGAAGTCCGCGCCGCAGAGAGAGAGACCGAAAAGAAAAGCGCCGGCTGCAGACTTTGATACGATTAAAGCGCTCTACAAAAGATACTCATAAAAATAAATTCAGTTGGGATCCTGTCCAAAGGATATTCGTCTCACCTTCGCGTCTCATGTCTTTTGTACTGAACGGACGGTCAGGATTGAATACTGTATAATGAACGTCTTATTAACGAAGTGTAAGGTAAAGAATTAATTTTAGCTCGGAGCCTCGGATAGGATCAATAACAATTCCATTTTTCCACTAGTCGGGTTACGAGTTTGGGTCGGGCATGAACTCGGAGCTCTGATTATCTTTAGACTACTTTAATTAGTAATTACAATTTTTTTAGGAAAAAAAAATCAAAAGGACCTTTTATTTTTATTATCATTCAAATAACGATGTCTTATTTTATGAAAATATCTTTATTTTAATAGTTTTAGTCATAATTTCTTTAATATATTTAAAATTACTAAATAATTATAATTAAAGTAGTTTAAAATTGACCAAAATGTGTTTAAATATTAATTAAAATTGCTTTAGTTTAATTAAAATTAATCTAACTCAATCAACTAGTTAAATACTAGTAAAGCAAATTTAATCAAAATTGTTCAAATTATGAGATAACTTTTATCATCTATAATTTAAAATATTATTAGATATCACGCACAAGCAATTAAATGATCCAGATTCATAATTAAATAGTTAGATAGGATATTATAAAATAAAAATTATAAAATAATATATTCATACATATGTAATTATATTAATTATAAGAAGTTATTGCTATCTTTTATCAAAATTAATTTCAATCTACTTGAGAATATTATAAATAACTATATCATTTTTTCCCCCTTTATTGTCATATAAATTTAAACATAATCTTAATTCATAATCAATTTATCATTTTATTCAATAAATATTTTTTAAAAAAGAAAATTAACACTGGCACAAATAGATGACTTGAATAAAGGAACGAACGCATGTATACTCCTCCATGACGTCACTGACGTCATGCAAGTGGCCTTTCAAGTAATACGCGCTTCTGAGTCGGGAAGCGCAGTTGCCTACTCCGCGTAATCCAGCAAATCCAGAAAATCGGTGCCATGGGTGTCAGTGCAACGCGGTCCCGCATGGTATGATTTTCGGGTTACATTTATTCTTTTCCCTCCCTTTTATAGAGCAGAGGGGAGGAACCAAAAACCTCTCTCTTTCTCTCTGCCTCAAATTCGGTGGTGTTCGTGGCGGGAACCCTTCCCACCGATCGTCGTCGACGTCTCCGGTCTCTCCTCGCTTTCCGATCCCATTGTAAGCTACTAAATCTTCAAGCTGACAAGGATTTTAAAGTTCTTATCTGATTTATTTTAACCCTATTGGCATTTCATTTGCCATCGGAGTTCATAGATTCTTCAGCTTAGATTGGCTCACAAGTACTTCTTTTTTCTTTGCGTTAATTTTAATGTCGATGTCTTTCGGTTTTCTGTTGATCTTTAGGTGAATAAAAGACTTCTATGCTATCTGAGGATTATTCTTTATTTTTCTAGCTTCGACAGGGAACTGTACAGAAATCTTGTACTTAGTTTGCGTTGCTGGCTTCTTGCAAACGATTTGAGCTGTTTTTGTCGCAGATTTTAATCTAGGCGAAGGAAAATAGTTGGGTAAACTATCCCGAGGTTTGACAATATAGAAACCGAGGCACTGATTCTTTTTTAGTTGATTCGCTTCTTTCTTCATTGCAACTGCTGGAATGAGTTCGGAGAATGAGGATCCGTTACTTGAAAGAGGTTCTGAATCTCAAAGGTGAGCACCTTTGTTTGCTTGTGGCTGCATATATGTGTTGTTATCTTGTCACTTATGCTTTGCCTTCTTTTATTGTGTCTTAGGAACACTAAAGTATCCTATACAAGAGACGAACTTTTATTTTTTAGCAACCTCTGCAGGAAATTTCCCAGTGGATTTGACTCTTCAGTCTTGAGGTACTGCATTGTGGAAACCCACATCAAGTCTTTATTTAACATGTCTCTTGAATGATTTTGTTTAACTTTAACTCTGCGTTTTGTCAAAACAGTGAATTGGATGAAACATTTATTGCTCTAAATGAGAGGCAAAGAGGTTCTGGAGTTTCAATCTCTCATAGCGCAAAGAACAGTGATTATATGTCACTGCCACAGACTAAGCCCAACAGCGCAGTTAGTTTCTATTGGGGAAGCTCTGGGAGGGGGGATGCACGGTCATCTGAATCAAACATCAGAGATGGAGATTTCCAATCAAACCGTGAAACAAATATTCAAGGTTTGTTGTTTAAAGCTACAAAAAATTGCTAATTCTCAATTTATTGTGTAGTTTTTTTTTGTTTGTCTTATCTAAACAATTAATTGTCCTTTCCTGGTTATGAATGCTATCATATCATAGTCCTCTCCACCACCATTATTTTTTTCACAAGCTAAAATTCTTGACTTAGGAAATATTTTCTTACGCTAATAGTTGAGTGTTTCATCTGTACAAGATTAAAACGGAAGCCTGAATTAGTTGGAAGGATAGTTGGTTGCTTTGTTCATCTAGTGATGTCATAATGCAATGAAGCTCAATGGAAAGATAATCAATTTGTCTTTCTTGCTATCATTGAATATGTATGATTGCTTTTGTTTCACCTAGAGATGTACCAATGCTAATGAAGCTATAATCCATTTGGTTATCCTGCTATCAGTGGATACTACTTCTTGCTTTCCTTGACGTGTTAAACATAAACATTGCATTCCTAGATTCTACTTGCACCGGATTATTTGCAGTATCAGGTAAACATAGCTTTTGCTAAACTCCAAATATTGCAAGGCTGAGGTTTTTGTCTCTGATGCCATTTCTTTCACCATCTTTTAGAAAGACAGCCACGAATAGAAGCTGTTGCACCAAAAGAATTCATGCTTCCATCTTGGATGTTTAAACAATTTCCAATGCGTCCACTAGATCTAGATTTAATGCTAGTGTCGAATTTGGCTAAATTTATAGATCTAAAATGACTGGAAGCTGATTTTTTTATTTTTTTTAAATGTTTAAGGCATGGTAAATCATGTCAATGGGTGATTTTCTGGGTTGTTTTAAGTACCAGTATATTAATGTATGTTTATGCTCTCATAGTTAAATTCCATAAGGGAATTCAATTCAACCCAAAGTACCTTGGTTATTAAGTGAGGGACCTTGATATTTAAGCATGCTTAAGAAGTTTCACTTAGCATTGTGAAACTGAAGGGCGTAGTTTCTTCCCTCTCCTCCCTTCCTTTTTACTCATTTTAATGCCATGAACCTAGAGAGGTTTTGCTTTCGTAGATTCTGACTGACCTATTAGTATAGATTTTACTTGGTACCATTGACTGTCTTGATGCGTGTCTTTTTTTAGTCACACTAAATTCTGACTGAGATTTCCATTTATTTTGAACTGCAGATAATGATAAATGTGTTGGAACACAATCTAGACGTTATGCTCAACGTGCTAAGCATGATGGACTACTCACAACTGGTATGTATCAGAGACCTACAAGTTCTGAAGAACCTGTAATGGAAAAATCTATAGCAGCCAACCAATTTCAACTCAATAAGACTCCTGAATCCTATCAGCCCCAGCGATCTTATAAGGTGACAAAATAGTTGAATGCGAGCGCAACTATATTTCTTTACTGCCACAAAGATCTTGTCGTGTTAGTCAATATTTTAGTATGTTTTGAGTGTGTTTTGTTAAATTTTGGCTTTTTCTTCAGGCATTACATTTTCAACGAAAGGACAGTAAAGATTTATGTAATGACGAAACTTTTGGAACAAATGGTTATTCAAATGAGGACAGAACAGAAGAACGGAGGAGAAGAGGTGTGCTGCTATACTTGTGAATAAGCTGTCCATCTTGACATTACTAGCATTATTTAGGATTCAGTGCAGTACTCTTTCTTTTTATTTCTTTTTTCTCCTTTTCTTTGTTTGGTATTCTGCTTTTTTATGCCAAACCAGAATCCATTGAGCTTATAAGAAAGGAACAACAGAAAGCACTGCAAGAGAAGCAAAAACAGATTCCTGATAACGACAAACAAAATCTTGATGCTGGTATTGTTGCATTACTTGATAGTTCTTCTGATAAGAACTTAATTGGCAAAGTTGATGAAGAAGAAGTGCCTTCAAAGTCTCAGATTGAATCTTCTAGAGTTTCTACGCACACTCCTCTACCACGGCCACTTGTACCTCCTGGCTTTGCCAGTACACCACTGGACAAAATCCTCCCTTCTCAATCTCTTTCCTTTTCATCAGAGGTATTGATAAAACAAACTTGTTTTCCTTACTTTGGCATGGTCTGTCTGCTCCTGAGTTTATATCCATCTTGTGAGGTCTACAGAGAAAGAAGATAAGGGCCTTCTAAAATGTATAATGGTTTATGTGAGATATTTTTGTTGCAATGGTAAAAAAATGAGTAGAAAAGATATATGAGGGTTTGTTTCATTTTGATTCTTATATCCATCTGGTGAGCTATACAGAGAAAGAAGATAAGGGTCTCCTAAAATGCATAATGGCTTATTCGAGATAGCAATTTTGTGGGCAATGATAAAGAAAATTAGTAGTCAGAATAGTGATTGGTGAAAAAAAATATTAGTTCTATTGTTTCAACTTGTTCTCAACTTGGCCTCCAAATTTTTTTATTCCAGTTTCTTCTATAGTTTTTTTAAAAAAATATATCATTGCATCTGACACCATGAACATCAACAGACTATTTTAGTCAACATAGCTCAAGTGTGCTGTTTATGAGTTCACCTCAAGGAAATAACTCACGTTAAATTTAATGAAACTCATAATGCGTTAGCACTTTTCTTATTAATTAATCAACTTGATCCGTTTATAAAGTTCTTGCAATAAATATTTTTGTATTGAAATAATAAATTACTAAACTTTTTAAGATGTTTCCCAACACAAACTCACCCTTGAGCTAAATTATGTGGAACAAAATTATACGTTTTATTCAAAAGCTGAACAACTAAGTGTACATTCACTCAATCAGATGAAATCTAAAATTTCATTTGCTTTCATTGATTGCCATGCTTATCTTTTCCCAATGCTTTATGTACTATTCCAGGCCCCTATTAGCAGTCAGCATCTAGATAGCATACATGATGATCAGGAAAAGTTTCATTCATTAGACGTCTTCTTTGATGATAGTGTGAAAAATTTTGTTGGAAACTTCTCTTCCAAAACCTCTGCCCTTGAGAATGTCAATAAGGTTCACGGAGGAGTCATAAAGAATAATGTTTCTGACATGGAAAAAATTGAGTTTGAGGGTACAGATTCATTTGTTGACAATTCTGTTTCCATATTGGAAAGGTTGCTTGGAGGTTCTCTACACACTTCCAGCAGCTCAGCCACTTCTGCTGCAGTAAGTATCTGCTTGTAAACTAGTTCAATTTCTATTCTCTGAACTCTCATCTTCCCTGTTATAGTTTTAACTTTTAAGCATACACTTCATCATGTTTGATTGGCTATCACATCTGAAAAGTCTAGCTATAAGAAAAAAGTTCTCTATTTAGATTTTTAATACAGTCCCTAATGTGCGGAGGGGGCTGGACTAGATCAAGTCGAACTCCTGGATTCATTAAATTGGAGCAAAAGGTAATATCGCTCACCCAAGCGGCCTAATATCATTGGCCCCATGACAAGATATAGCAGGTAAATCACAAGGGGCATTTTGCCCTAGTGCAACGACCCTTGGGGGAGGTATAAATTAATTTAAATGGTGAATCTTGGATTCATTAAATTGATGACATGGTTGGTAGTTTTTGACATTGGGAAATTTTGCAACTCAGTGCTTCCTATTTTGGTATCTTTTAAAGTTTGATTCATCAACCACATCCCAAAATTTAAGCCAGGGAAGAAACAATCAATCAATATCCATTTAATTCACTTAGTGAATTTCAACAAAATATGTGTTTACTAAATGCTGTTCTCTTTGCTTGTATGCTTTGCTAATTCGATTCTCCAATTATTCAATGTGGTGAATAAGCTAATATTCTTAAAGGTTCGTCTCTTTTGTCTTTTCTTTTTCTTAAATCTTTTTTTTTTTTTTGATAAAGCTTAATGAAATTAACATTATCAACATGTCAACATGACATAATTAAAGTTGGGGGTTGCCAGGTTGGGATGCAGGATTAAAAAATGAGCTCTGATGGAAAAACCAGAGTCATGTATAATTGGAGTAGTAGATTATGGAACTGCCAAAAATCTCTGTACCTTTTCTTTTTTTATCTGTATTGTATTTTGTCTGAATTTTACGAATTATGGTCACTCATTCTGCTGTAAAATTCTATGTACCTTTTCCAATAGTTTAAAATACTAAGGAGCTTTAGTGACCAAATTGCTTTTCTATTTTCCGGGATCAGGGTTTTTACATGGATGAAGAACCATGGGCGTCTTCACTTTCTGAATCTTCCAAGTTTTCGAGTTGGTCTGTTGAAGGTAAACCTGGAAAAGAACTTGCAGAAATTTTTTGGTATACTTAAGTGTTACCATGTTTATTTGTACACAGAAAACAAGCTTTCTGAAGATTTCTCATCGAAGAATTTACATTCTTTAATCACCAATAAGGGTAAAGTTGGCTCTTCAACTTCAATAGTTTCTCAAGACAAATTATTTAATCATTTGGAATCAGGCAGTATCACTAGTAACAATGCTAGACAGAAATTTGATGCATCTCCTACAACTGCTTTGATGGTTGAGGTCGCTGAACAATTACATCAAATTGATAAGCCGGATCAAAATCATTTTGTACTTACATGTGAGGAGCTTGAGCAGTCCATCTTAGCTGACTTAGAAGGCAGGTTCAATCCGCAGCATTTTGTATACAGGCCTGGGATAGTCACAGACGAAAACATGAAGCATCAAAAATCTGATATTGATGATGAAGCATCACAACATCTTCTTTCTCTATTACGAAAGGGGGCCAAGAAAGAGAAGGAGATGACATTTGGAACTGGTGTAGATGCTGAATTCTTGGATAAATTGTCTTCAACTGATAAAAGTTCTCTTTCATATCTAGCAATTCCTGATAAAAAGACTACTGAGAAAATATTCAGCTCTGAGAAGTCCATGATCCTTGAAGCATTATTTGGAGCCACTTTTATGAACGAGCTCCAATTTGCTCAAGCTCCAGTTTCTACAAGAAGAGCAGTGATAGATAATGAAACCAATATTGATGCCTTCCCATCTTCGGTTGGATTGCCATTTCCAAAATCAGGTGCTAGTTTCTGTTCTAGGTCTGACATTGCACCTCTTAGCACGGCTGGTTTTGAAAAAAAAATTCTGGAATTCCACATGCCAGATAAGGATAGTTTGATTATTGAGAGTGA
This sequence comes from Kaempferia rotunda, assembly GCA_037177415.1. Classification (NCBI taxonomy): domain Eukaryota; kingdom Viridiplantae; phylum Streptophyta; class Magnoliopsida; order Zingiberales; family Zingiberaceae; genus Kaempferia; species Kaempferia rotunda. The sequence goes on from JBAMIB010034047.1 coordinate 11,070, forward strand.
CATTTTGGAACCTTTGATCTCAGACCATTTGCCCTTTGTCGATACAAGTAAAAATAAGGAGCTAATTTCCAGAATAAATGTGGAACATCTCAAAGATAAATTGCTTACTGGTATTCCAAAGGGAGACATACGAATATCCACGTTGGATGCTACTTCACAGAGACCCCATGACCTGGACCGTGCATGTGCTCTTAAGCATCATTTACAGGGAATGAAAGCATCTCATACCATCAATTACAGTAGGAATCTACATCCATTGTTACAACATCTCACAAACAGGAATCAGCAAATAATGCATATCGGCTCTCAACAAAATTTAAATGTCCCTCAAAATTGTCCTGAGAATGTTGTTCCTCGTAATGCTTCCAATCATGCCAGCACCTCAGGCATTGGTCCCGCTTCCTATGACATGACGTTGCAGCATATGTCAATTCCCAGAAACTTTCGGTACCAACTGCCTCTCCCAGGTTTTGCAAGAGGTATACAATTACCGTATCAGATTATTTTTTTGCAACCGTATCTACCAAAAACGAACAATGTGGACTACATTCCATTACAGCAGCAGCAGCCAACCGGCGGTAGATCTGGAATTGGAATTCCAGGTAAATTCTACTGCCAGTCTGCCATCCTTTGTTCATCTGCAATAGTTTTACCTTGTCTTTCTGATTTTGATTCACCACTGGCTGAATATGCCTGCATCCTTCTGCTGTACAATTCATAATGATTTTTTTTTTTCTTCTGAATTTTCACCTCTTTATCACCTAAAGCAGGTGCTGTTGCTGGAGGTGGAGGCAATCATCCAGAGGCATTTCAAAGACATCCTTGCCCTGCAGATGCTGGTCACATTCCAAGTGTGCATGGTCCAGAATTTCGATACAGATGACGGTAGAACAATGAAACCCTTGCGATTCATTAGTTGCTGCTGTTATCTTGGTTTCCCTGCTGCTTTTTCATCTTTTCTCTTCTGTTTTGGTGATGCGCAGCAGAGTGTCATTTCAAATAGCTCTAGCCAAAGTCTAAATCCATTGGTCGTTCTCCCCTCTGAAAAGGAAAAAGATTGGAAGATTGATAGCAATTAAGATAATACAATTTTGTGATACGTGTGCATAGGTAACCCAATTTTTTTTTTAATATTCTGGATGGTCCGCCCAAATGAAGATTGATGTCGGATTCAAGAGGTCAGTCTTCATTTTACATTCGATTTCTGGCATTCAACGTAAAAATTTCCTTCTGAATTTTACTCCGCAAAGTATATGAAATAAACTCGAAATTTTTTACGTTAATATTTATTGGAATTTTGCCCCGCGGTCTCTTTAAATTCGATATTTTCACGGCGAAGTGTTCTCCGTTTCCGAAACGAACGAGATAAAGTTGGCTCACAACGCTCGCTCCTGGTGCGCATGGCAACCACCCCGCTTCCCTTCTCTTCCTTCCTGCCTCTCCTCTCCCATCCCCACAAGCTCTCCTTCCGCTCCCTCTCCAAAACCCTAGATCCAGCGCTCACTCCCTGCCGGCCCTTCCCGATCTGCTGCAGGGCTCTACCTCAGACGCCGGAAGACTCCGTCGAGGCCAAAGGGACCGGCTCCGCTGCCCCTACTCGCGGCGACGTCTACCTCGAGCGTCAGCAAGCTACGTCTGCGACCGCTTTCGTTTTGGAGAAGAACAATCAGGACAAGTCGAGGAAGAAGAGGAAGATCGGTGCCAAGTTTCCTAATAACGTCGCTTGCTGCTACGGCTGCGGAGCTCCGCTCCAGACCGCGGAGATCGATGCTCCCGGTTATGTTATCGCTGAGACCTATGAGTTGGTACGTTTTGTGTGCTGCTGGATTTTCGATTTTAAACTCCTAAAAGGAAACCGAATTTTCTATTTCAATGACCACGTGAATTCCAATCAGGTTCGCGTTGGTATTCATTTGTCAGCTCCCTTTTCGTCTTTAAAAAACTGGATTGGTTGATCAAGAATATTACTAAAGTAGATTTACTTCCAAAAAGTTTAGCTTGCTTGGGTCTATCGTGATATAGTTATACAGTCCCTCATGTAACTTTGTTAATAAATCACGATATCATTTTAGCATCTGATCGATCTGTTTATCTAAAGAATTTAGTGTTCATCAATCAGGTTTTATTCAGTTTAATAAATGGAAAAAGAACAGATTGATCTGTTTATCTAAACAATTTAATGTGCTCATCAATTAGGTTCTTATTAAGCATAATAAATGATTTAGTGGCACTCTTGTTTTCATTCCAATGCTATTATTATCTGTCACAGAAATTCTAGTAATGGTAACATCCAATGCAAAAATTTAGATGATTGCATGTGTCATGAGAGTTTTATTTTTCAGATATTTAATCATGCTTAATCAGGATGAAGAGTCATTATTATGTTGAAAGTTTAACATCATTTCATTCTTACTGTATGCAGAAGAAGAGGCACCGCCAGCTTAGAACAGTTCTCTGTGGCAGATGTAAGCTGTTGTCTCATGGACACATGGTAACTGCTGTGGGTGGGCATGGTGGTTATCCCGGTGGCAAGCAATTCATTTCTGCTGAAGAGTTACGGGATAAGCTCTCTCAACTACGACATGAGAAAGTACTTATTGTTAAATTAGTAAGTCGTCATTATCCACTAACTTTTAGCTATCTGCTTTGGTAACCACTATATGTCAAATGTTGAGAAAGCATTCGATAGAAACTTTAGAGCTGCTAAATGATAATTTTATGTTCATATCATGACGTCAAAATTTTATTCTTTACTGAACTCATAGGATTTGCCTGGATTTACATATTTAGCTATGCTAAATCTTGTCTTTTTTTTATATAGATGGTCTTGATGACATTTTTTTCTTAGGCTGGCTTCATGGTAACACCATGAGTCGATGGTATCTTTGTGGACATATAAAAAACAGCAAAAATAGTACTGACATTCTACCTAAATGAATGCTTTCTGGATGACTTTCAGTTTCCCTGTTCTGTTTATATAGTTATTTAATCAAAATTCTCAATAACTATATGGTGTCACTGAAAGTCATCTTTATTTATACTTCAATTTCTGTAGGTTGATATTGTTGACTTCAATGGCAGCTTTTTGGCTCGAATACGTGATCTTGCTGGTGCTAACCCTATCATATTGGTCATAACTAAGGTAGTATTTTGGAAGAGTTTAATTTTTAATGCTTTCTACTTTCTTATAATGACTTGAGACAAGTTTTCTTTCTCTAATATGAAGGTTGACCTCCTGCCCAGAGGCACTGATCTAAATTGTATTGGTGATTGGGTTGTTGAGGCTACTACTAAGAAGAAGCTCAAGTAAGAGAGCCTTTTCACCTTTACAACAATTTAGTCCCTTGCTACTAGTTTACCTATTTATTGTATGATCTTTCTTCTTTTATATTTTTAATTAGCACTCCAGTCTTGAGATATATCCCCTCAATTGCAGTGTTGTTAGTGTTCATCTAACTAGTTCAAAGTCTTTGGTGGGGATCACTGGGGTTATATCAGAGATTCAAAAGGAGAAAAAGGTTATTTTCCTTCCACTTGTTACTTAAGTGGCTCTTCCCTTACATCATCTAAGCTTCATGCTAGGTTCGACTGTGCCTTCTTTTAATTTTTGATACAACTTCAGAACTTCTTGCCTGGCTAAGCAAGAGGCTTTCAGGTTAATCCTGTATATAGTTGGGTCTGATGATGTGGGGATCTCAGGATTTATTGAGATCAAATTGGTGTAGATTAATCATTATAACTACCCATTCATGTCAAATCTTCTTGTCCATGTATCTGTATATAATCAAAGAAATACATATTATCTTCTTTTGTCAAATATATCAGCATATGGATTGCGTTTCCTTTTTTGGAATCTCAGCTAATAAAGGTAATTTTTTGTTTCCCCATTTTTGCAGGGCCGAGATGTCTATATTCTGGTTAGTATATACACTGACTTGAGTGTGAAGTTCTTTATCCATGTTCCAAAAATTCCTGTTCTAAGCAATAGCTTGTTGTCATCTTTGAATATATATAAGTCATTTGTTGTCAGTTTAGTGTAACTGTATGTAAATATGTAAATTTTCGTGTCTCCTCGTCTCTAGTTCCATGATTTCGTACGTTTGAATTTTTTTCTTGTGAGAATAATGTTCCAATGTCCACTTTTCTAGTTTCCTTTTTAGTTTATTTTCTATTACGTTATCTATATGTTTGCTGAAAATGAGAAGTGAGGGGGAAAAGGGTAATCGTTGATTCCCAATGTCAATAGTCCTTTTTAGATTAGGAGTGTAATGGGGTGGGATATGGGCCAATCCAGTCGGACCAGACCCAACATGGGGATCAAGCCCAACATGTCTACAGGCCAAATATGGCTAGCCAAAATAAACTCTATTTTAGTAAATAATATTTAATAAAAATATTAATTTTAATTATATTCTAATTTTCTTGAATTTTTTATTTTTTAAAATATTTTTTAATTTTAATTTTTATAAAAAGGTAATGGGCTTGTGGACCCAAGCCATGTTGAGCTTGGCCCGACTTACATTGTGCCCTGATTCATGCTGGGTTGGAGTGTAGACTAATTCAGGTGGCGCCATCACAACCTTTTTGATTTCTCACAGTTCAGAATAGGCCTGGGCTGTGTTTGGCCTGGCCTAACCTATTAAAACCTCTAGGTTCTTAATTCTGAGGCTATATTTTTTAAATTCCGAGGCTATACAAACAACAACAACAACAACAACAACCAAGCGTTTTCCTACTAGGTGGGGTTGGCTATATAGATCCTTTCACGCCATTGAGTTCTATCTCCTAATATATCATCATCTATACTTAAATAAATTTTATCTTGTTTTATTATTACTAACTAAGTCTTTTTTGGTCTTCCTCTTCTTCGTTTGATATGTGTGTTTGTCATAGTTTCACATCGCCTAACTAGAGCATTTATCAGTGTTGTTAAAGGCGGCCGCCTAGGCACCAATCGGCACCTCTCCGCGCCGATAAACACCTAATCGGAGGTGCTGT